>QYAJ01000063.1:0-232424 GCA_003988865.1 Phialocephala sp. D728 | reverse complement strand
GCTTCCTTTGAGCCTGCAGGACAAAGCATGGAAGGCGCTAGTCCTAATCTGGCAATCCTAACCCTTTGTATGCCTTGGTGACCGATATTCGTCACAAAAGTATTATATTCATACATTCTTTACTTTAATTTTCAGCATCTGAAGAGAATTGACATCTTAAATGGAAGATCCTTTGAATGGAAAGAGGTACTTTTAAGAATTCTAAACTAACATGTCTCATCAGACAAACAGAAACTGTCTCTGATGCAGGCTAATTTAGCCTTTAGGAGCAGAAGCAGGGAAAGTCATTCCACATGTAGCAAGCATGCTCTTTGCCAAGATAACAGGTCATCACCATGCAGAATAGGAAGAACACGGCCAGCAAATAAATGTCATTCAATATGCAATTCGAAAGCACGACGATGATGCAATAAGGGCGGTTTTACCTAATATTCAAGTTTTCCTACTGTACATACAGCCTAGCCGTTGCTAATTGATAAGCAAATGTGCGAAATGCAATACAACCATTGCACACAACGTATATGGACATGAGGCTTGAGCCTCTTCAATTCCGTAGAGGCCCAACACTCACCTTTTCCCTTTCCCGTAAAGCCAAGTCCTGTTCCAACTTGAGCTGGGCCTTGCCTTCTCTCCTCCTATCAGCTTCTATGCTTGCAAATCTACCCCTAGCTCCGTGCTTAATCTTTGTGATCATATCTGTAGCTCGGCCCTTTGTCAAACTTGTGCCGGTTAATGGATCGCTCTTTGGTCTGAGCTTGTTCAAAAAGAAAATTTGTCCATCAGTTGCAGGCTTCTTCCTCCAGGGTTGATTCCTCGATATGAATTGAAACGGATAATGTGTTGCTGCGAATGTATCAGCTGCGTGGATTGCATTCGCAAATGTGGTAGCCTTTGTAAGTTGTCGTGGTTTCCTGAAAGGCGATTTTGAGATCGTTTTGTCTAGAGCCATTGTCTCCGAGACGATGAAGCCTTCTCCGTTGGAATTTGTTTCTATCTTCAGATATGACCCATTCGAGTTCGACAAAATGTATTTGTCGTCGGAAACGCATACCCAAGAATGGGGAGATATTTGTCTGATGTGCTGCTCTCCGGTAGTGTCATTAATGAGGTCAAAAACAGAATCGTAATCTGTGAATGTGACCTGTTTGATGATAGGTCCAGAGTCTGACGCTGCTTTTGAGAATTTGTTAGCTTCCTGTTCTCGCTGCTCTTCAGCATCCTTGCGATCTTGAATGGTTTTCATGTCGGTAACACTTGCTTCTTGGACCAGTTCTTGAGGATCAAGGCCAAAGAGAGTAGGGGTGGTAACAATGCCAGTTTCGAGATTGGCAACCATATCGATGATATGGCAATCTTTCTTGTCGGGATGCAGTCTCATCCCACGCCCAATCATCTGGACGAGGAGATTTCTGGATTTTGTGGGACGGGCCAATAACACACAATCAATGTTTGGAATGTCGGTCCCTTCTGTGAAGACACCGCAGTTCACGAGCACTGGGAAGTCGCCTCGTCTGAACTCATCAAGCCGTCGACTGCGTTCAATCTTTGGCGTGTCACCAGTAACGAATCGTGCATCAATGCCATGTTTTCGAAATGTGTTGGTCAAACCCGCCACATGCTCGAGGTCTACACAGAAGGCCAACGTAGACTTTCTCTCTCGCGCTTTCTCAAGCCAGCTTCGAACAGTCAGGTCATTGACCGATTCAGTGTTGACTATCCGAGAAAGCTCAGCAGGCTGAAAGTCACCACTCGGGCCCTTCTTGACCTTCGAAATGTCAGCTTTCGTTTGAACTGTGGTGAAGATGACATCTGAAAGCCACTTTTCTCCGATCATGTCGATATAGTCCTTATGGTAGACAATCTGGTCTATTGCGGCGCCTAACCTAAGACCATCGAAACGAGATAAAGTGGCTGATACTCCAACCAGAGCTGGGGAAGTTGGTCGAGTTTCCTCTAAGCCGAAGTGTTCTAGTGTCTTCATGTACCCTGGTGCCACGATATGGTGCGCCTCGTCGACAAGGACAAGTTTGAATTTGCCCGGATCAAATTTAGAGATGCGATCTCCAGATATGATGCTTTGGATGCTAGCGACGGTAATATCTGCTGCCCCGCTGGCGTGTATAGATCCCATCTCGATCTCGACTCGTTTGGTAGGGTAGGCGTTGGTGCAGTGTCGAGCAGCCTGTTCAACCAGCTCTTGTCGATGCGCTAGGATGAGAGTCTGGCCGGCAGCTCCAAGACGAGGTTGAACACGATCGATCAGCTGAGTAAAAATGACCTGTCAAGCTTAGTAGAGGACCTGTGGTCTGCAGCGAAGCTTGGTACTCACAGTTTTGCCAGCGCCCGTAGCTAAGGATATCCCAAGGCGTTTGTGGCCTTCTTCTAGGTGGGCTAGAACCGCCTGAATGCATTCTTCTTGATATTCCCGCAGCTTGATCTTCATCGGAGCTCCTAGTGGGCTTGCGAGTGCGGACGCCGTCGCATTGCGCCGAAGCATAAATGAATTTGTACATCTTGTCCATCTCTGCAGCCTCCACGACCATCCTCTCGACGCTGGCGGCATGTCTCATGTGGTTGATATGGAGTTGTCGGAGTCGAGGCAAAGCTCCCGCAATTTAGACGCGCTTAGCGCCAACCCCTGCCATAATTTTCCCCTAGTAGAACTCTATTCTCCAGCATACTTCTACAAGTCTTAAATAACAAATTATTCCTGGTTTATACACATTCAACTGTTTCTACCTCATCGTTGTGAAAGCTCGTATCAAAATTTAATTTCGTGGAAGGATGTCGACTTGCCCCAAACACCTTGCAATTTATAAGGCCCGACTGAAATTTTGCTGGGTACTCCGTGATGGATCTTGACGAGCCCGAGATATTTGGAGGTATCACATACCTGGATGAGGAATCAGGCTCAGCATACGAAGAGGAGTCTTCAGACAATGATAATTTGTCACATGACGAGCCCATTGAGGAGCCAGTAACTCTAAAAGCTAAGCCAGCAAAAGCTAGAGAAAGGAGCGCTACCAAGAAAGCAACTGCGATTCTGAATGAAAGGGACCATTCATTATCTAGGAAAGGAGGAGATAAAAAAGTTGTTGTCGATGGCGCGGAAGACCAGCAGGGTTCAAGCTCGGATGCAGACAATCAAATTTTCAAAGACGCACAGGAGTGGGCTGCCAATTTCCAGCCACCAGCGCCAGAAGATATCAAGACGCCTCCGAGACAGCGTTCTAGAAAGAGGCGAGTCCAGAAGGCTCCGAGTGAAATCCGTTCCAAGAGACTTCAGCCCTACTACGACAACAACTATCGAGAACTGCTCAATGCCGAGATTAATGATGCCGCATACGGTGAGCTTTTCGAGGAGCAAGTAGAAGGCAGTCAAGTTGGTTCCTCTATATGGACTGCTGAGGAAAAGGACATGCTTTTCTTTTCCTTGGTAGGACTAGGCAAAGACGATGTTGGTGGTATTGCGGTCCAAATCGGCACCAAGTCGGAACCTGAAGTCCAGCAATATTTACAACTCTTACAAGCAAACATTATGAAGCGGAAGAGAAAAGGCGCAAGGAACTTCATGGTTGCGGATTTGCCAGCTGCTACTGAGATCAGTGAAGAATGTTGCATGGTGCTCGAAAGAGCAGGCAATGCACTGGCTGCTCGCCACGAAATGGCCGAAGAGAAGGTGGAAAAGAGCAAGTGGTCCGACATATGGTTGGTTGACGAGAAAGTATCTCTTTTGATCGAGAGACGCAGGAGAGAAGAAGGCGGAGAAGAAGCTTTGGACGCGGTACTGCCAGCTGGAAACCTGTTCATTTTCAAGAACTGGTTGGAACTGTCACGCAGAGTGTTCATGAATCCTGGAAATCCACGAGAAGAGGATAACTGGGAGAGTCTTGCTGAGCTGGGAGAGACGCCTGCAATTAGGGCCACTGCATTTGAAGATTTCCATTCGCTGGCTGTCAACATCACCAAAAAGCTGCTTTCAACAACACTGTTCTGCACCATGTCGAGATTGCGGTCCGGAAATTACCACTACGTCAAAGTCTCAGAAATTACGGCTGATGATGTTGAAGCTGCTGTCAATATACTTGGTTTGAAAAGTAATAGCGATCAATTCTGGCTTGATTGTGCTAGGCGGAATACTCTGGAAATGATTGATGACGGGGAGGTCGCCGAGGAGAGGGACGCTATTTCTTTAGCATACGATGACGTTGAAAGAGAGTTACGATCATCAAGACGCTCTCGTTCGCGTTCGTTAAGTCACCATGAGCAACCCCGATCATCATCACAAGCATCTCTCCATCAAGAAGCAGCATACTCTTCGCCTTCTGAGATGGACTATGAAGATTACGAAGACTTCGAATCAGATAGTTCCGTACTTGCAGATGATTACTCCGGCCCTGATGACAGCCCTGAGCTCACTGATTCAAACTCACCTACGTTGAAGGCTCCCGCGGATGACACGACAACCAGAGTCCAAAGACGACAGGCAGCAGAACGGGCCCAAGAAGTTTACACAGAAGCCCTCGACACGCAAGCGAGTCGGAAAGAGGAAGCACGATTATGGGCATTGATCGACCAAGATCCACCCTTTGAGATTGAGACTGAGTCCGAGGAGCTCGAACGGCCAAAAGCCATAAGAGCTGATATTGAAGATGGAAGAAGTTGGCGGGATCTTTTGGAATATTGGAGTCCGTGGGAGATAATGAGGACGCCTGTGTTGAAATCAGCATTTGAGAGAAATAGGAAGAGGGAGTCACGGAGGGTGAAAACACGAGCGAAAGGGATCGGTCTACATCAAGAAGAGCATGTGGATGACCATGCGGTACAAGACGAGGGCCGCGGACCCGAAGGAACCGAGTATGAGAAGAACCAGGATACCGACTTGCAGGAAGAGGACGAAGGAAGCCAGGACGAGAATGAAATGAGCGACGAAGTTGACAGCTCTCGACAAGCGTCCTCCGATCACCAATTGGTGCATTCCGATGATTCAACTGCCGCTAGATATCAAGTTGGGAACATTTTCGAGAGTTCAGAGGACAACTAGAGTCATGACAGAATAAGAATTTAATCAGAAACGTCAAAATCATGAGACCCGTTCATACTATTCTAAGTGCCTGATTTCTAGAGATACACACAGAAACCAGGGAAAACTCCCCGATTACTTGAAATTTTGCCAAGTTACACGTGCAGAATCTGCACATTTTCGCACGCGACCAAGACTACCCAGATCGAACCTCCCAAAGACGCCTTTGATTACAACAACAGACCACTAAATCTCGCGGGCCTAGATATCGAAACTCTTTATTTGTCCTTCGGCGCTTAGTGGCTGAACGCTTCCTGGCGCTGGGGCTGATGCTTGGAATGCCAATTTGTCTCCGCCTCCCATGACATCCTGAGCCATTTTGATACCTTGATCTCCACCGGTAGCTGCTGCCATTTTCAACCCTTCTTGCACATCCTTGACACGCTTTTTAAAGGCTAAGCGGTCGAGGAACAGCTGTTGACGGCCTCGCTCCAATTCTCTACGTTCCGCTTGCAGAATCTGCTCCATTTCATTGAACTGCTTTAATTTCAATTCCATCTTCATCAGAGTAGTATTGACCGCGGCTGAGACAAGTCGAGTCATCTCGCGCTCTTCGTGAGATGCGAGACCACCTGCTCGAGCAGCTACACTAGCTAGTGGGACAGTAGCAAGTGCCTGGATCGTCTGTGTCGTGGTGGTGGTTGTAGTGATCGTCGTTTCATGTCTGATATCAATCTCCATAGAGTCCGCGTTCTCTTTTTCCTTGCCCTTCTCTAATGATTGAGGCTTCTCAATCGAATCTCTCAAGCTTTGCTTCATAGCTTCTACCGTCTTCCCTGCTGCGGCGGCTGTGACGCTTGGTTCAGTGAGGCCAGCCAGGAATCCGATAACTGACATTACTGGGTTGTCTGCTTGACTGATTGGAAGGAAACCATGTTGTGATCCAAGCATGCTGAGACCCGATGATTTTGCAACTGGTTCCGAGTCCAAATATTTGTCCTCGATTTCAAATTGAAGGAATTTAACCACACACTCCTCTTTGCTTCGAGTTCCTACGTACTCAGCAATCTCTGTCCAATCCTCATCATATCTTTCCATAGCTTCGAGAAGCTTGAGAATCTCGCCGTCGCTCCATGGTGCGTCACGATCTGGAATAGCTGAGTATGTTGGATTCTCGATCTTGACGTAGTGGAACTGCTGGTGGTTCACTGGCATCCGTCCTTCCGTAAAGCAGTTAGGGCAAAGATCGTACTTAATCTTGCCATTTGCCCCAGTGCCCGAATCAGCTTGGGAATTGTGGTGATAAACACGAGTGGTGTCGATCCCGCATGAGAAGCAGTTCACCTTGGTTATTGACGGCTTGACAATATCTTCGATAGCTTTGGGAGCAGGTTCCGAATTGCCGTTCGTTGTTGGTGCATCTCCATTGGCCTGCTTCTCGGAACCTTTGGCAGTGATCTTGTTCTCACGAGCTGTTGGCTCATAAATATTACGTCCAACTTCGAGGTTGAGATCGGACTTTGGCACAGGCGTAGCATTCGCTTTAGCATCGGTATCTGCACTCTCCTTTCCTTTGATGACCAAGGGATCTGCAGCTGGTTGCCAGGGTTGGAGTCCACGCGGGGTGTCGCAAATAACCTTAAAATGGCCGGTGAATGGTGGTCCAATAGCCGACGGTCGTTGATCCGCGTCGACCTGGGGTGATTTAGTTGATATATATCTCACTTGTTGAATTTTATGCATACCTGGTAATTGATAAGGCCCCATTGCTCAAGGAAAGCATGAACCCGCATGATGGCACACACGTCTCCCGCCAAATTTCTTCTACAAGCTGTCACTGTTAGATATTCTATCGGATTGAGTCGATATGTGTTGATCATGAAATCTCGATAGTCCTTATAGACAGCAGGAGTTTTGCTTCTATTCCGGTTGTTGAAGAATTCAGGCAGTGCTTTTCGTTCAATAGCATTGATTTTGTGCATGTCAAACCAAGTGCTGTAACTTGGCAGGATGATGGAGTGCGTTTGGGAGATGAGATGTTCGCGCGCTGATGCTTCGATGGAGGCTTTCGTCTTCTCGACCTGTCCTTCAGCAGTTCCATTCTCGCCAGCACCTTCAGCGCCTCCTTCTTGAGATGCCTTGACCCCAGCTTGAGCGTCTGCCATCTCCTCATCATTCGCTTCATCTCCTTCCCGTCGAGGGGCATCTGGGGCATCGAGAGGATTGTCAGAAACAGCAGTCTTTACTGCATCAACAGTGGCATCTGCGCCACCTTCAGTCATTGCTACATCAGCTATTGCACATGGTCAGTTGAGCACGATCACTCCAGAGGAGAGCTACATACCCTCCCCCTGGCCAGAGCTTTCTTGCGGCGTCCCCTCTCCTTGCAGCGGCGGCTGCGCAAGGATGGAATTACTACCTGGGGTAGCGCCGGCGGTGTCGGAGCCAAAGTTCAACGAGTCGTCATCCATACCTGAGGATTTGATACTCTTGGACAATTCGAGTTGTCGCAAAGGGTCTTGCTTCAGCTAGAGCTGTAAACTATCGCAATTCGTATCGAGACCCTCAAGGCAGGCGTCGATTAACTGAAGTGTTGGGCTGATCTGCAAATAGTCATGCGACTAGACCTATGCTAATGTGCGCGACGGCGTTGATTAAATTCAGTCGCGTAGCGCGCTCGAGTTGGGTGTTCTTGATGATTTTCAGAGTTCTTGTTCGCGATCTTGACGACGCGAAGGGAAGGAGCGATCACAGTCGCTTATGTAACTGGATGCCTGGACTTCCTTGTTTATGCCTGAGGCGACAAGTGGGCTGCAGCTTCCCGCTTTACCTCGGGATAGGAACACGGAGGTAGAGGCAGCTTGAACGATTTCGGATGGTTTTCACTCTTTCATCAACCATCAAAAATGATTCCAAGATCGACAGTATCGGTCTTACGTCAAGCGCGGACTCAATTGAGACCACGGGGTCCTACTCCCGTTGCCTCGCTCTCTGCTCTTTCTCGATTACTGTCTTCTTTAGCAGTTTTAGAACAGAGGGATGGGAAGCTCAACGACGGATCGCTCGGCGCGGTTACTGCAGCACAGAAATTAGGAGGATCAATCACTGGTTTTGTGGCAGGTGGAAATATCAAAGCTGTAGCAGAGGAGGCTGCCAAAGTCTCAGGCATCGAGAAGATCATCGCAGTAGACAATGCTGCTTATGACAAGGTGGGATGATTATATCTTTACTTTTTACATATTGACTAACATAAATCGCTCAGGGCTTACCAGAAAACTTTGCACCTTTATTGGTTGAGAATATCAAGAAGGGAGGATTCACACATGTGATTGTAGGACATACAGCTTTTGGAAAGGGTCTCATGCCCCGCGTTGCAGCACTCCTTGATGTTCAGCAAATATCTGACATCACCGCAATCGAAAACGAAAATACGTTCGTGCGGCCGATATACGCTGGGAATGCCATTGCCACAGTCGAATCATCCGATGATATTAAAATCATTACAATCAGGGGAACCGCTTTCGCAGCTGCAGAAGCAGAAGGTGGATCTGCCTCAGTAGAGGATGGCGTTGATCCTAAAGCAGAATCCACAACCGAGTGGGTTGGAGAAAATCTGGCTAAATCGGACAGACCTGATCTAGCAACGGCAGGCAAGGTCGTGTCAGGAGGCAGAGGATTGAAGTCGAAGGAGGAGTTCGACAGAATTATGTTGCCTTTAGCTGACGTTCTAGGAGCAGCAGTGGGAGCTTCAAGAGCAGCCGTGGACAGTGGGTATGCCGACAACAGTTTACAAGTTGGTCAGACTGGAAAGGTAGTAGCACCGCAATTATATCTCTGTGCGGGTATCTCTGGTGCTATACAACATTTGGCAGGGATGAAGGACAGCAAGGTCATTGCAGCAATCAACAAGGATCCTGATGCACCAATATTCCAGGTTGCTGATGTTGGGCTGGTTGGAGATTTATTTGATAAAGTACCCGAGCTTACTGAAAAGCTCAAGCAACAGTAATGTACACTATTTATGATGATAATGGAGGGGTCTCCGCGTCTAGTCAAGAACAGCAAGCATGTCGTCCACTCTGGTAAACTTTTCTCGCTCCTTTCCTTTCACGCTTCCCCTTTTTCTCTCTTCAGCATCAATCTTCTTCCAGTCCTTCCAGCTCACTCTTCTCAGGCGTCTTTTCTCGGCTTCCTCCTTTACCCCTTCCCAACCAAGAGCCTTGCTATCGACAGAGTTGAGGAACGGAGCATGAGAGTACCAATCTTCGGCGATCGAGTCTGCTGTCTGAAATGCATCTGCCATCGTACTGGCAATAACTCCAGTGGGACCTCGTTTGACCCAACCAGCACAATACATACCTCTCAATAGCGTTACTAACCCATCCTCGTTGACAACACGACCTAATTGGTCGTTGGGTATGATACCCGATTTGTCATTGAAGGGAATGTTCAACTCGGAAAACCCTGAAAGTGCTTCTGATTTATATCCTATTGAACGAAATGCCAATGAGGAAGGAACCTCCACTATTTCCCCAGTCCCCATTGCCTTTGCAGTTGGGTCAAAGGGTTCTGGGTCAAGTTTGGTTTTTTCAAAGGACATACTGCCCAGATGGGCAGGCGACGTAGTGCTGGCATTGAAAGCTTTTGGCGAGAGACAGAAGTCTAGAGACCATCTTTTACTTGCATCTTGGACACCTGAACCTTTCTTGAGGACCTCCATGATTCGTCTTGGCGGCCTAGGTAGACTTTTAAGCTCTTCCGGTATCAAGGACTCATCAACAGGTTCAAATGCAACAGACGGGAGCTTCATAAGTTCTCGAACTTCTTTAATTGTGAAGGCAGCCTGACGGAATTCGTTATTACAAGTAGCAAGGTGTGAAGTGACAAAGCAAACCTGCAAGGGACCTCTGCGTCCAACAACCCTAACCCTATTCACTTTACTGTTCTGTAGAGTCTTGACAGCATTCTCCGTGATGTCAGTAGACTTCAAAATGCTGGTATCTTGTAACAATATCCTGGCAACATCTAGTGCAACATTTCCCTGACCAATAACAATCGCTTCTTCGCCTAGAGTGAGGTCTGGGGCGAGATCTGAGTATTCTGGAAGACCATTGTACCAACCAACGAAAGCTCGAGCTGAGTATATGCCTTTCAAATTCTCTTCTCCAGGAATACCTAAGGTTCGATCTCGAGATGCACCGTAGGCAAATAATATAGCGTCGTAATGTGGCAAGATTGTTCGCAATGGTAGGGCGCGCGAATGCTCTCCAATGGATATGTTTCCTACAAAATTGAATCTTGCAGATTCTGCTACTTCTTCAAATTTCTCTTGACAATTCTGCAACTCGATTTAGGACTTGGTTGCATGAGTTGGATTCGATACGAACATACCTTGACTTCGGGATGATCTGGAGCAACTCCAAATCTTACCAAGCCAAAAGGCACTGGCAGATGCTCGTACATATCGACGACCGAATCCTCAATCTTCGACATTACTTTATAGGCAGTATAAAAGCCTGCAGGTCCAGAGCCGATAACTGCCATCCGGAATGGTCGGCCATCTTGAGCATGAGGTTTAACAGTATATCCTCTAAGCTGCCTAGTGGTGGCTGGCGTTCGAGATACTGGACGGAGACGACGTGCCAGTAAGCGAGCGCATCGAGCGCAAACCCAAGGTCGAGCAATCTCATTCATTTTCCTTTTCATGTTCTTCCAACGTCATTGAAGCTCCGAGCTTCGGGATAATTTCATCTGTTGATAACGATAGTTGCCATGTCAACCAAACATCTTTCGCTTCATAAACAAGACCCTCTAAACTCCGTTCCCTGCAACATTTGAAGCTACCCTGTTCATATCTGATAGTATCGCATTCCTAATTGCATTGCTCTTGAGCCCCACTGTCAATTGTACATATTTACAACAATGGGTGCCCAGCCGCCTTTCCTCTACGATGCCATCAAGACAGAAGGACCGCGTTCTCCTTACCGCGAATTCGACCCGCATGCTGTTAGCAGAGCAAGTCTTGCACCAAAGCTGCCGCCAATGAAGAGACCAGAGGGGCCGCTGGTATCTTTCAATCAACACCCCGAGTTAGTAAACATTATTCCAAGCTTGAAAACGCATCAATTGACAACAAGACCAGCTCATATCTTATCCTGCCACTCGAAAGAACCAATGCGAAAGCGATGAGCCCCTCAGTCAAGAAGTGGGTGAAATGGATGAGAATAGTACAATTGACAATGAGAAGCTTGCAAGTCATTGTCGCCTGTGGTCTCCTTGTCATGATGATTCTTATCACTGGCGTCAACGTGACCATGGGCTGGATCATGAGGATAGTGGTGCGTCTTGTTAAAGCGAGACATTCGGGGACACAATACTGACATTTCCCAGCCCGGTGTTGCCATACTTCATACTGTTTATGGAATATATCATCTCGGGCGAAAGCCATCAGGACGGACACCAGCTTCTTCTGCCTCATACATGCTATTTGCCTCCTTTTTCGATGTATCTATCACCATGCTCTACGCCTTCAGCGCTCTGGTAGCAAGGACTCGTCAAGATGGATGGAAGACACTTCTCTCGAACCAGGAGCTAACCCCAATCTTCACCTCAGCTGTATTTTACCTTGCTTGCGTTGGAGGAGGTCTTCATTTGATCTCTCTCATTATCTCGCTCTACCTCGCCATCACATTCCGTAAAATCACCAAGCTCCCCCCTGACATGAATCCATTGGAAGATCATCTTACCTCACGACACAAACGCAGCAAATCTTCCATCTCAACTACCACCACCGTAACCGAGAAGCGTCTTTCCACTCCTCTAGAAAATAAACGCAGCTCTGGAGTTCCCTACGAAGATCTTGGTCGTCCTCCAACGATCCCCTTCTTCCACACCCGCACCCAATCTACCGACTCCTTTTCAACATACAAAACAACCCCTCCTCCATCCCGAGACGCCCGCTCCGACCTTCCCAGCAGACAATACCAAGTCATTCCCAACTCTAGCTCAGCCCGATCCTCAATGGTAGGAACAGAGCTTAAGCGCTCTTCTCAATACACACCCTCCTCACCACCCAAACGTGGATCCTACGTCGAAGTCCCCATGTCTGACGCCGCTTCCCACCGCCCATCCCGCTTCGTTGAAAACACCAAGCCCACAGACCCCTGGTACGTGTCCGACTCCCTCGGACGATCTCGGGGGCGTTCTGGCTCTCCTCGCAAACTCCAGGGGCCGGGACAAGCACAATACGAGCCCCTCAACCAACGCCACGACTCCAATGACGACACCTCAATCTCGAATCAATTTGCTCACCCCAACCCGCTGGATTCGAACCCCTCTACACCTCCACCTCCTCGTCACGGACACAGATATAACACATCTCGCGATTCTCCTCTTACCGAGATCAGCAATATTAATAATCGGTATAGTGGCGATATAGCTGATCAATCGGGGCTGGTCCGAGAACTGACTCCTGCTCCATTGCGGGATTTCAAAGCAAAAGGATATGGGGAGTTGAAGCCAGGTACACCACCGATTATGATCGGAGGAAAGAACGACAGACAAATTTCGTCTGGTAATGATTTTGGAGTTATTGCAAAGGCGGGCTATAGAAGAGAAGTGAGTGGGAAGGTGGCTGAAGAAGGAAGAGGTGAACGAAGTTTCGGAGCACGATTGAGGAAGATTAGCGGGATTGGGTTGTGAATATGTTGTGAAAAGAACATTGGGTTGTTTTGCGTATTTAATTTCGATAGATGCTTTTGTCATGGTTGTTTAGCGGCGTATATTGGAGAGGAGGGAACGAAGTAACGGAATTGGATTATGCTAAGAAGGGGTCGGGTATCTTGCGATGCTGTCTTGTACAAATATTGAGAACAAATAAGAAAGTGATACCTGGGACGCCGGCCTGCCTATTCTTCTATTTCGTCCAAAACATCTTCTTGTGAAGCTTCTTCACCCCTATTTCGTCTAACGTACGCTGCCCAACCAGTAGTTTCTATTATTTTGTTATTCAAGTCATAATTTTCCTTCCAGCCCAAGTCATCCCAAACGCTCAGTCCAGACAAATGTCTCATTGTTGGCCGTCCATGCGGACAGTTCCAAGGTTTATCAAGCTCGCCAAGGTGCTTGACTACTCTTTCCATCTGTTTCTGAGTCAAAGTTTTGCCTATCATGATACTGCTTCTACAAGCACGCATAGCAAACATCTTCCTGACCTTTGAGGGTCGAGGCACAGTACCTGGAGGATACTCAGCTAGCAGAGCAATCAATTCCTCTAGGTCTGTCAAAGAGAATGCTGTCTCGCGGCTGAGAGGAAGACTAACAAGGTGGCATCGATTGCCCACAGGTGACTCGCCAGACTCGTCAACAGTGACGGTGAATCCATTGGCTTCTAAAGCTGATAGATTCTCCAATACGATTTCTTCCTCGAGGGCTGTAAGATCAAGAGTCTTGGGATAGACTAATCTTTGCGATTGCACAATCGTCGTAGCCTGCAGGCGCTCAAAGTTATACTTCTCGTCCGAGGCGTGTTGGTCGATGATGAACAAATCATCGGCAGTTGAGACACCACGCTCATCCTTCGATTTTGATGCGCGTGAAGCAAGGATGAATCCCAGATTGAACTGTCCAATAATCTTCATCTCAGCAAAGTCATCCTTGGAGATTGTCAAGGACAACTTTTCCTCCGCCTGTGTTGAATCAAGGGCTTCATCTTCTGCTTTCTCGGTGACTGCCTCTTGGTACGATGATAGCATCTCTTCGAGACCGTGAAATTGTTTACGGATCTTCGCTATATCAATCTCCAGGTTGCGTATGAGGTTTAGGGTCGAATCCTTCTTCTTCGACCCTCCCTTAAGCAGAGACTTAGTTCTAGCCATATTCTCCTGTGACGGGAGCATGGCCGC
Source organism: Phialocephala sp. D728 (assembly GCA_003988865.1). Lineage (NCBI taxonomy): Eukaryota > Fungi > Ascomycota > Leotiomycetes > Helotiales > Mollisiaceae > Phialocephala > Phialocephala sp. D728. The sequence goes on along the minus strand of QYAJ01000063.1, from coordinate 218,498 downwards.
CTTCTCAGCATCCTGAATCATTGCTTCGACTTTAGCTTCTTCCAATGCTTTCTTTTCGTCTTCACTGATTACCTCACCATCTTCGATATCTGGTAGTATTGCAGATGAGTCGATGTCTTCTTCCTTTGCACCCATTTCAGAAGCTTTATTGTCTGCAAATTCTGCAGCATCTCTTTCCATTACTGGGATTTTAGGATCGCCATTTTCCTCGGGGTCACTTTCTACGAGCTGTGGAGAATCAGGGTCTGCAGGTATCTCATCTTCAACCTCTTCGTCACTTAAGGTAGGGTGTGGAGCGGTTCCTAAGGCTGAAAAGCGCTGGCTCAAGATATTGCCGAATGATGGCAGAGTACCTCTCGCAACCTGTGATCGAGCTCTGAGCCCCACTGTGCTCGAAACATGATCCACCCGAGCTCTTTTACTCGTAGGGCGCGGGGTGCCTATAGAGCTGGTTACTGTGTGATTGCCAATGGTGATTGTGGCGATCTCAGCTGGAGCTCGATATGATCGAGGAGTATTTGTAAACCTGTCAGCAAGGGATGGAGTTGGTTTGGATGGTGGCTGCAACGCCGGAATTGGCTCCTCAGGAACAAACAGACTAGGTTCCTCATCTGATGGGTCTTGAGGTAATTCCTGGTCGGGGTATCCTTCAACAGACTCGTTGGTTCGTAGAGGAGGTTGAGCGGAAGCTGGCGCAGCAGTTGACTGGCTAGCAGCAAAGGAACTATCAGGATCTTCCGATTTCGCTGGCACTAGTTGTTTTTGTTCACCCTCTCTGCGCAGTTTCTCAACAAGTCTGCGCTTCTCGTCTGAAAGTCCCGCAGATACCCCAGGTGGATGTTGCTGATCGTGTTTTTGAGGCTCAGCTTCTTGGTCTGTACGACGTTCTGATTTTCTGCCCACCCATTTGGAGATCAAACTAATAGCCTCAGCATTCTTTCTCATAGTTTCTCTTAATACGGCTCCTCTCCTGAACTGGGGATTATACTTTTTCCCTGATCCTTCCTCGTCTGTGATCTGCTCTCTTCTAGATGACCTCAAACCATCTTCAGATTCTGACACGTCTGCAGACTCCGCGGGGGTCCTAGCAGGAGTTTTAGGAGTTCTTGGCACAGCAGTACTTTCACGACTAATAGTTAGCTGCTTATATGATGGTTGCTTCTGACTTGGTAGTTGCGAGATAGGTACTGTATAGTCTTGAGACTCGAAAAGTGCTGTAAGAGCTTCCTTGAGAGTTTCCAACATTCGGTTCTGGTCATGCAGGAGGATTGTCCTCTTGTCGGGGCTGACATTGACATCATATAGATGAGTGTCTAACTCGATATTGGCGAAGATGAATGGGGACTGCGATCCATTATATGCCTTGTAGACTTCGTTGAAGGCCTTTGCAACTTGTGGTAGACCACAAGGCCTTGCATTGACGAAGAACATCTGCCTGTCTGGAGTCTGACGACCTTCACCTGAGGCTGGACGGGAAATATGACCTACGATTCGAATGTCTTTCTTGCCGCCGTCTTCTTGCGTGCTCCATCTTTGGCTAGGACCGCTTGTCGGTTCCAGCTCGAGATTTAGATCCAAAGTAATCAGTGCTGTCAGTGTCTTTGCTCCGAACACATTGACAATATTCTCCCTCGTTGATTGATTGCCTTTTGTAGAGAACAAAGTAGTCTTCTTCCCTTTACCAGCTTGCTGCGAGACGGAGAACTTGATGCCAGTTTGAATGCAAGCATATTGACCCAGAACGCCAACCACCTTACCCCATTCCCGTTTGATATTTCGCTCGAGTTCTCGGCGTCTGACGGGCAGATTATTGAATAGATTCTCAACAGAGACCGTTGTTCCCTTCTGCGCAGCCACCACACTCGTCCCCATCAGCTTCCCAGACGTCGTAAAGTCAAGCCTTGTGCCTTTCGGAGCATCCTGCGCGAGACAAGTGATAACAGAGAACTTAGATAATGCGCATAATGACGATAGAGCTTCGCCGCGAAAGCCGAAGGTCTGCAGAGTTGTGAGGTCGGAATAGGTAGACAGTTTGGAGGTATGGTGCTTCAACGCCAGAGTCTCGTAGTTATGCGGGGATATGCCGTCTCCATTGTCTTGAACTTCAATTGCATCAAGCCCTTGGTTCTTGAATCGCACATCTGTAGCAGCCTCATTAGTATAGAAACTCAATGTGGTTACTTGGTTGTTGGGAGGTACCAATGCTGGTCGCTCCCGCGTCAAGGCTGTTCTCCACCAGCTCCTTCACAACGGAGCATAGATCAACGATGACTTGGCCGGATTGGATTTGATGGACCTGGGAAGTGTCAATAGCATCTTCGGCAAGAGATATAGGGAATTGTGCGTACTGTCCCGCCCTCGATAGGTTTTATGGTGGCCATCGCATACTGGATACTTGAGGAGACGCGATTTCCAGACGCGATTTCCTTTAAGTGGTTCACGCGAGAACGCCATTTCCACCCTTGTCAACCCCTTTAGCTTCAACGAAAGCTCGTAATGGTAGGAAAAGCTTTACCTAGTGGTACATTTTACGGCTTAGCACGGTCTTATCTTAAAGATTAACATCGTTCTACATCAATACCAGCTAGTGTCCACCCTCAAGGCTATATTGTAGCTCCGAAGAATTTTGATAGAGCTACAGCATTTAGGTATGTTGTGTTGTGTTGTTTCATCAAGAACTAGGTGCGGTGTTGGATTAATAGCACATAAGCTAGAGACAGTTCAGATCTAATAGTCAAAGTCGTAGCAGACAAATGGAAACACAATTTAGAAGAATTTAAGATTTCACGTCTGAGGAAAGCATCTGGATCAGTATAGTGTATGTATGAACACCTCTCAACTCTATATTCAAGCCATTCATAAGCTCAATGGATATCCATTTCTTATCCCTCCTCCTCAGAATTGGTCTGCACATTCGAGGACTAAACAAAGTAGCCCAAGCAGCAAATCCTAATCGAGCCAGCACAACCAGCCAGTAACGAAGCATCTGGAACCAGCCCCCAAAAAGCCATGATTCGTCAATATACAACCCTCGTCGTCCATCTGACGGATCCTCCAGCCCTGCTCACCACATGAAGAGGTATAGACATTAAATATATCTCCAAGCAAACCCCTCTTCTTAGCTTGCTATGGAGATGTTATGCGAAACAGAAGATGTGGAAACGACCAGCGCTCGCAAGCGCGAGTACAGTATGCATGCAGAATTCCATTGAGCCGACCGCCTCAATCCCTATGTGCGCGTGGCAAAATGTATGCAAGACTCGCACGTGAAAATCTAGAGAACTCTCGTGTAGAGAGCAACCGCTCATGTATACATGATTGAAACGCCGATGAATGTAATTCTCTGAGTCGAGTAATGAAACGGAAATCTAGCGTGTATTAGAAGGGTTGACTATCCTCCAAGAGAATAGTGGAAATGCTGCATCGAATCGTTGAACTTCGTATATTGGTGTTGTTTAGGGATGAGGAATGTTGCTCAAGGTGTCTTCCCACGCTTCCTAGTGCTATCGTTTATCTCTTGCTCGAAAAGGCTACTAAATCCTGAAAGGGACCATGAGGATGTTGATGAGTGGATTGCGACTAGCCAAGCTGCAACGAAGTTGACAAGATAGTGCAGCATATAAGCATATGTCACGCCGTATACTGCAGCATATATGGCAATGCAGAAGAAGAAGACACTAGTAAGATGACGGAGGCGGGAGGAGACCCGTGGCACCATTTTCCCACTGGTCAAAGTTTCCACTAGAAGGATGAATGGCATTATGGAAAGGACGTTATGATGCGAGGAGAAAGGTGTCAACCAGTGAACGGCCAAGTTGTGTACCCAGACTACCAGTATTGGAAGGTTGATAGGAAGGATCCAGAGCATGAGGATGAGTATTGAGTGGACGTAGTTGTAAAAGTTATAGTTGGTATTCGATCGAGCCTCCCTAGAAAAGCGAAGCGCACGAGTACATGTGGCAATTTGGACCAAGCATGCAACAAGATACGCAAATTGGTATGGAATGACAGTCGAGACGAGGAATAAGAGGATCCCGGTGGTCAAGACGCGTCGACGTGGCGTAGACGGTGCGAAGGCCGGAGACAATGCCCTTCTCTTATCTTCGTTGCGAAGCCAGGCGGGTTTGACACTGACCCATCCATACAGAATACTGAGTAAATGGGTAATAGCTAAAGCCGCGTAGTTCAGCATTACGCAGGCCCCAACACATACTAAACCAATCAAAGGAACCATGAACCAGAAGAACGGGTCTTGTGCGCCCACTAGGAGATCGTTCCTGGTAAAATCAACTTGGGTCTCTGTGGCATTTCCTCGCCAGCCCCAGAATCCGGGCTGTGAGGGTTTGGGGGGTGCTGTGCTTGTTTGTGCTAGGGATACCGACAGACATGTCAGTGCTAAAAGAACCAGTGGTAGTGATTGACGCAGGCACATATCCAGACTTTCGGTGAATGCCATGAAGATTCCCGTCTCGTCATAAACACGGAATTGCTTTCTTAAGACGAGCGCAACCACCAGAAGCGGAAAGGCTGCGAAGACTGTTCTGTACCGCATGTACAATTTTCCCAAGCTACCTGGAATATCGACCTTTAGGGAGATCTTAATGCTAGAATTGCAAGTAGGATCTGTCCAAAATTGGAGGCTCATGCCATCCTGTGCACTCTTGTATTTGAGAGCCGGTGGCATGTATGGCGAAATACCGTGCAGATTGATATCTACTTGTTTGACATTTACAAAATACTTCGACTCATACGGTTCAGAAATGTATTGTCGAAGAAGTGGTGTGAACATTTCAGCTTCTTCTCCACAAATTTGATTTCCCATCTCGAGCTTATAAGCCAACAAACTTGAGTGGAGCGCTGGGATCTTGACTTCTGCTACCATAGGTCTATTTGGAGGAAGCTTGATTTTCAATCCGAATGCTAGCAGGCGACGGAGACCTAATGATCGGATTCGATGCGATTGGACGTTATCACTGAATTCTGCAATGACCCATCCAGGTGTGGGATCAACCGCTTTGTCAACAATAGCGACGAATTGATGGTCGAGAATGTCTTCTAGGTCATACTGCAAGTACGAAAAAGGTTGGACCTCCTCTTCCTCATCAAGCCAGAACGGCTTTTTGGTTGTCCTTGTTGACGCTGGTAACACAATGACATCAGAAGCAGCATTTTTACAAGCCAGTCGAGTCGATCCAGAGCTGTCACCCGAGAGATCCATGTTCATCGAAAACAGCGTTGCTGACTGCCCAGGGTGAAGTGGGAACACACTACAGAACAAAACTTCGAGTTTTCCTGACTCTCCAGGCCTGTCGAGTTTTTGATCCGTGAGAAGAGTAAACCTTTTACCGCCTGGTGTTCCTTGGGGCGGAATTGGTAATAAGTGCGCGCGAGGTTTGCGATTTTGTCCAAACTTTCGCAACGTTAACCTTTCTCCTTGTGCAATGATCGAATTCGAGTTATCTTCGAGCGTAAGAAGAGTAGTCGGCTCCTTTTGGGACAAGGTCTTCTCAGCAACACTCTCCATGCCTGTCAAATACCATTTCTTAAAAATTCTCATTCTATCCGCTCGTGGTTTCGTCTGAGCAGGCCGATTGACATCTATCACGTCGTAAAGTGATCGTACCACAACCTTGCGAAATTGGTCGCACCAGAGGATCGCTTGATGGTCCATACCAGTCCATACGTTCGGGACGGAGGACGTGAACACTGTAAAACCGTGTGTATCTGGCACCAAAGACTCCAAGCTTGCGTAGTCGGAGGGAACCACAGTATCAAGCCCTCCTCCAGCTATCGAAATCAATGTGACATGCCATAATGGATTGTTATTCGCCCATTTCTGCGAATAAGCCTGCCTCCAATAATCGTTGATCTGTTTGTACGTCCTGACGATCTCTGCGTCGAAAGATACAGGTGGTCGCGCGTGAGGAGCCGACATGGTGATAATGGTGTTGATCGAGTTCGATTGGTAATTCGGCATAACCAACATCGTTCGAGCGACTATGCCTCCCATCGAGTGCCCTAGAATAATTACAGAAGTGGGATCTGGGAGGTCTGGATCTCGCTCAGACCTGCGAGGATCATGATAGAGTGCCAGAATGTATGCGATTGCCTCGTTCAGATATTCCGCCTGATCTAGTAACGTCTGTCCATGGAAAGCTGTAATATCCTCGTTGAAATCAACTGTGAAGAAGTCTAGATTTCGAGCTCCGGCACTGATTGCAGCAGCATCGTGCCGCAAGACGTCGTGGAAATACGTTGCAGCCTCGGCAGCGATAGGGCGAACTTGCTTGTAACTGCCCGCATTTCCTGGTATAAACAGAACCGGGACGCCTTTGACCTATAGGGAGTTGTTAGCATAACCACCGGCACCTTAACCCTTATTCCTTACCTTGGTATCCTCGTCCACCATTCCCTCACGGTACAAATATACCGAATATTTGCTAGCAAAACGCGTGTGCTCTGTATCAAAGTCGGAGAGCTTCGCAAATGACGGCCTCATATATGACATCCGGCATCCCTTCGTATCCAACTGTCGACTAACAAAAGAGTGTATTATCGAGGCCAATGAGAGCAGAGCCAATGTCGTCGTAACGAGAGTGAGGGGAGAACAGGACCAGGGGCTTCTCAGTCTCGGTCGACGAACGCTCTGATGTGAATCTGCCATCTTGTCGGCTGCAATGGCCTCTTTCGAGGGCACAATGATCACAGGAGTTTCCGTAGATCGATTCTTGTCTAAAGTGCCATTTCGCGATTCGGAAGGCTTCCAGTTCGTGTTGCTAGGCCGGCGGCTTCTGGCAGCCGAGGGTCTCTTATCTGTGCTTTTTCGACGGTCGAGCTCGCGTGGTGTATTATTGTGCTGGGTATCTGAGGGTCGAGCTGTCGTCTGAAGCTGAAGGTCGCTGAGATCCGTGATCGATCCCCTTCCTTCAAAATCTTCGACATTCGACGCGGAATCTTCGCCTTCTTCCTCTGCGGCGGATCCAGACGAGCGCCTCCGCATCTAAGTAACTTGCACACTCCGTCGCGACGATGCAATCGCTCGGGGCTGATTGTTGCGTGCAGGCTGGACACCTCAAAATGGGAGAGTGAGAATCGGTACGATAGGATGTTGCTGCGCTCGGGTTTAGCGTAGAAGGTTTAAGCGACACCAAAAGTCTTTCGCGCGCAGGGGCGTCAGTGCCAAACTGTTTCGAGGACATAAACAGAACACCGAACAACGGGCTGGGAGGGTCAAACAGGACGACGGTGGCTCACCAAAAACAGCGCGCAAGAGAACGACAGTGTGGAGATGGGGGCGAGGATACCAGAGCAACAGAGAGAAGTTGCTAGGGACTTGGATCTACGACTGTGTCATAGCAGGTAGCTTCGAGCTTGCCTCTGCAGCCAGCGGGTTCTGCTTCCAGGGGGCGTTTTCCGAGCATGTCACTCAACAACAGGCGAACAAAGTGCCGCGCCGGTGTGGTGGTCTGCACGACGGGAGGAGAGTCTGGGAGGGGGGTATGGGAGGGAGACACTCAGGCAAGACCAATGGCAACCGCATATTGCAACAGACAGGTCACTGGTTCAATGGAAGTGTGTAAGTATTGAGTTCACTTCGAGGTAATATGGAGATCGCTGTATGGACCGAAGGAATATTGTGTCCTGTATGGCCCAGGATGCGGCAGTACTTTGTACTTGGTGAAGCTCGAAATGGCCGTGTTGCTGCAGGTGCTGGTCTCGGGGGCGGCTGGTTGGCCAGCGCGGACGCCGCCGCCAGAAAATCTCCCATCACCGATTTGCGTACCTCCCGTTGGCACATCTGGGGCCGGACTCAACGTCACTTTGTTTTGATGCTGCTGCGACTGGCTCCACCCGCCGTCCAGATGCTTCAAGTCGATCGGTTTTGAGTGGGTGGGTTCCTGACATGGCGTCGCACGGTGAAGGTGCCAAAACAATGGGTGACCAGGCGACACTTTGCTTCTGGTGCTTCTGCAGAAGTTATGGCCTGAGTGCAGTCGAATCTCGTTATCTCACGCACTTATTCAATATCGTGCCCTTCCCTGCCCGTTCTTCAATTCTCGAGAAGGCTTGGTAGCAGGGAGGCTGGGAAGCAAATCGATCGGGGACGGGGGTAAGCTTCGGGGCTCGTTGGCGCGTGAGGCTTGAATATAAAATTACTTCATCTAATGTCTGGGTCTGGTCCGGTCTGGTAGTCTAGAGTCAGCATCTCCAAATCCTCGTACCATGGAAACAAGACCAGAGGCAAGGCAAGATAAGGAAAGGCTCTGTTCCTTCGCAAGGTGCCAGCGAGCGCCTGCATGAGCAAGCTATTGACCTTGAGCGTTTGGCGTCTGCAGTCAAGATCGGTTCCTTCTTTGGCTCAGAGACCGAGCACAAGCGCTTCCGCGTCGAATCCCTAGTACGAGTGAGTTTGAGCTCAACGGCACCGGTCTTGACTCGTGCTGCTCAACGTCTCGACGAGGTATCAGGGCTCTTTTTGCTGGCGAGAATCGGTGGTCTCGTGCTTGAAGGTTCCTCCAGACTCAACCCGATATGTTGATGTCTAATTCGGGATATCCAATAGTGGTGCTGTTTGGCCACTATTCGCCGCTCTCGCACCTGCATCTACCCTAGCGTGGCGTCGAGGCTTGCATCCATAGCTCGAGGGCTCAATGACGTTGGAGCCGTCCTTATCCATGACAGGCTGCAGCTTTCGCACATGGGGTTTCAGTCGCTTTCTGCATATTTGCCCGAAGACAAGGCGACTTTACTCATTCCCGACATTGCGATAACAAAAGTTCCCGGGACGAACCTCTCTATCTCACAGCTTAGCAACATCGTGACGGCTAATGAAGCCTGAAAGCACGCCCGGAGTACCAAGCCGGCCCAAGATTGATGATGCCAGCAGGGGTTAGATAACATCAAAAACTGGAATCTAAAGTGCCCATGTACTTCGTACTATGCATATTGAGCATAAGCTCAGCCTTTCAGCCCCATGCTCAATCACTCCGGCCGGAAAGGGTCACGTCAACAGCTGACAGCGGCCGTAGCACTCATCTGGAAAGACAATCATCACGATAATAGAACATGCTATGTTTCAATCTTGCCTAAACATTGACCACGGCGTCAGGCGAAAGCTTGACTCTTGTGGCGCATTTGATCCTCGAGCGCAGAATTTTTCAGACACTTTGGCAAATCAGCGCAAGTTTCGGCCGATGCTCACTCGAATTGACGACAACTAGTCAAGGTGGGGTTCAAGAACACGAACTCTTAGCTTGCTGTTTGTCTCAGACTTGAAGAAAAAGGCTTGCTGAGAAGTTTCCCTGTTCTGCATTCAAGGACCTAGAGGGGAGGCGATAAGCGATAAGAGTGAAAATAGCAACACCACTTCACATCTCGATGTGATCAATCTCAACTATCTAGAATAAGATCTTTATAATTCCACGTAAAGCATCAGTCGTACTTCTCGAGAATTTGGCAGGGTCAATCACGATGAGGATATACTTCGGGGACATGGGGAGTTACCGAGGATTGCGGGGTAACACGTGACTAATATTTACCCCTCATGAGTACCACCTTTCCCATGACTTGGTGCTGTGGTGATGGTCCAGCAACTTTTACTTCTACTAACATCCCATGCTTGTAATCTCTTCCGACTACTCTTTTATCTTCCTTCTTCGAATTAAGAATCTTAAAACCTTTCGACGGAAGCTCGCCACCGAGTTCAGAATCAGGTGGTCAATAATAACCTCCTGATTTTCCAAGAGCTCCAAATTCCCAAATTTTTTCCTTTAAATCTGCTCAAAAGGAACGGACCTTACTCAAGAGAGCTGGCCACAATTCGCAATGAGTGCTGAACCAAAAATCCTCGGCACACGCCTTCAAGGCAAGGTTGCGATTGTCACCGGCGGTGGGTCAGGTTTCGGAGAAGCCATATCAAAACGCTTTGCAGAAGAGGGATGCAAGGTGATTGTGGCCGATATGGAGTACGTATTGAATCGTCGCATCTATTTGCTTCATGTTGAACCAATTTCTACTCTCACTGGCCTCGAAACGTTGTTTCCGCTTACTCAGTTTACTCCGACCATACAGTCGAACTTTAAGTCTTGCTATGTATGCGTATGATTTTCTGACATTCTGACAGCCCAATCGGTGGGGAGAGAGTCGCCAACACAACTCACCCTCATTCAATGCACTTCATCCAAACGAACGTAGCAAAAGAAGGGGACTGGGAGCAACTGATGGAAAACACCTTGGCGAAATGGGGCCGAGTAGATATTCTAGTCAACAACGCAGGCACCAGCTACAAGAACAAAGTGTGTACTTCCACCTTGAACAAATAGCACCTTCTGACATGCGAGCACAGCCAACAGTAGAAGTTACAGAAGATGAATTCGACAGGGTCTTCGCGGTGAACGTGAAGAGCATCTTCCATTCAGCCAGACACTTCATTCCCAACCTCATCAATCAAGGCGACGGTGGCTCCATTATCAATATTGCTTCTATCGGAGCTACCAGACCAAGACCTGGACTTGTTTGGTACAATGCCAGCAAAGCTGCTGTTGCGAATGTTCGTTCTCCATGCCTATAACCTCCTCTACACACTAACATCCATAGGCAACAAAAGGCCTAGCAGCCGAGTATGGCATCAATCAAATCCGTGTTAATTCAGTCTGTCCTCTTCTGAGTGGTACAGGACTGTAAGTGCTTTTCATAACCCATGTCCAGTCTCAGCGCTAACAAGAAGCAGATTCGAAACCTTCGTCGGCATGCCACCAACAGAAGAGAACTTCAAGAAATTCCTTTTCAATGTGCCTCTAGGTAGACTCACAGATCCAGTCGATGTTGCGAACTACTGCCTCTTCTTAGCTAGTGACGAAGCCAAGTTTATTACTGGCACGTGCTTGGAAGTTGATGGAGGAAGAGGTATCTAACACCCAGGCTGTTCTCTCAGAGGGCTGGCGCTTTATGTTCCTCCTCGGTATTGCCAGAGGTACAACATGTATTGCAACCTTACGTTGCTTATTCGAGTTAATCGATTGCACCAGAAGTTCCCACCACAGTGTTATTGTGATCACGTCCACCAGGCTATTGTCGTACGGGATGATTGGTGATACTTGCATGTACTTTCCCACTTTCTCGACTTTTCCTATCACGAAACATGCAATGAATAGTCCCAATCTCCGACACCGGAGACATCTCCAAACTCCTGGCTTATTTTAAAGTTAATTGCTGAGCTTTCAAGTATATTCGCACAAAAGTGGTTACGAGGCCTCTCTGTACCTGCATATGTACAACTATGAGTAGTATGAAATCTCAGATCTGGGTCGATCGTGTATCCTGCTGCAAAATGCAGTGCAACCAAGTACATCGGGAGATGCCACGCAGTACATCTCGTTTCAGGGACATGCCCTCGTACTTGCCAGTAAAGCTTCCCGTGCCTCTTGTAGAATTTTCGAATCACCTAAATGGTGTCGTCGAAGTATCACAAACTGAGGTGCTCGGTTGAGGATAGTCATTTGAATGCATGTCAAGTATTCCCATCGCTAATTATGCATAACGCCTAGCTGCACAAATGCAGTAATCACTAATACAACACTACAATAACATAAAAAACCCCACCTTCTTTCGCCTATGCGAATTCTCGATCTGACAACACGATCGGTGCAACGAGCGTCCAAGTGTAGATAGCATAGCAAACCCAGGCACTGACAATCTTGACCCAACTCGCCCAATACGTCCTTCCAACCGGTGCGAAATCCTCCACATCCTTCGTCGAGTCATCTTTGAAGTTCATTGTGAGTAAAGTTGCGACCCATGCGGTGGCAAGGAAGAAAATGACGTGGAAAAGAGCGTAGCTGTATTGCGTCGAGTTACGCTCGTCGTCCTTGGCGGTGTAGCCGTTGTCACTCTCATCATCATCATCGAGGAGAGCATCGGCTGGCAGACTTCCTTCTTCAACGGCCTGGCGGAGGGCGGCGGCCCGCATCTCGCGGCGGCTGTCTGGTTGTTGGGTGACGAGATCGTGCTCGTCTTCATCGGGAAGTCTGACGCTCTTTCCGCTGCCACCGAGAGCAACTCCTTGGGTAGCAGCTCTGGTCGTTGTATAGGCGACCGTGAGCATGGTGACGATGGCACCGATGACAATGGAGGTCGTTCGTGTGCCTTGAGCTCGGATGAGAGGGTTGCAGTTCTTGTCATCGGGCTCCATGGACACGGCAGACATAGTGAGATATGTGCAGTAGATTGCAACCATAGCTGATTGAGCGAGACCTGCTTTCGGGTTGCCCTCTTGAACTCCGGGGTGAACAGAGATCGCAGAAACGATCAGGAGAAATATCAGGTTGAGAGTGATAGCTGTCTGGTTCATGGTGCAACCTCCTTTGGCGAAAAAGATGTACATGACAATAGTCATTGCCAAAGAAGCAGCGAACATGCCCAAAGTTGATCCGATAAGAACACCCCTCCATACTCGAGAATCAGACGCCTCAATTTGATCCAGGCAGTATTCCGCCCAGGTATGTGCCAGGTCGACGAGAAGGATCAGGCCGAGAAGGAGGAAGAGTGTCGCTGCGAAGAAAGAGATGTAGTTGCCCCACACAAAAAAGAACTGTTCGGGAATCAGGAAGGAGATCACAATCAGAGCCAGCCAAGCAATGATCTTAGGACCCCAAAATCCGTTCTGAATGGCCGCGCGAGGATTTTTCGACGAGTTGACACCGAGGAGGATAACGGCCAATATGATGTGGAATATGCCGAGGGCGAAGTTGATTCGGTGCACCGCAACCCATCCATAACACGGTCCATCCGGACAGCTTATCGTCATATAATCCAAAGTTAGGTGTTGTAGTTTATTAATCGCCCATGGTGTGAGCATAATCCACGATAGTATTGAGTTGATGAGGAGGATAAGGGCATATGCAATTCGAGTGGCAACGCTGTTGATGGTTAACCTCTACAACTCTCGAGATGAGTATCAACGGACCTGTTACCACACTTCCCACACGCACTGCATACTGCAGAGCATGTAGCTGCACCACAGCAGCTCGCCATAAAACCGAGGACCTACAAAAGTCAGCATCCGCATATGAGTTCTAGACAGGCTTTGGTAGACGTACAGTTCCCATGCTGGGCACTGCTAGCAGCGGTATCGAGAGTAGAGCGCCCATGGTCTCAAATAGTGTCGTAATAAAGGATGTAACGGTGTACAGTGGTAACACTGGAATTTCGACCAGACTTGGGAGATTGATGTAGGCGCATACGATGATGGAGAGACGAAGTTGAGGTTACAGCCCGAATATCAGATGCCTTGTTGAGCCGCGCGGTTGTCACTTTCCCCGATGGTGGTGACGCTAAGATGTCGTGATTGGTCTTACAAGATGCCCGTAACATGTGCCGAATAACCAGGCACCTAGACCGATAGTGCAACGCCAGGTCCCATGAGTGCGAGATAGCTATGAACCACCGCATGTGTACCACGTAATTTCCCCCATCCCATCTACGACTCGACAGTACAATAATCAATTGACATCGTCGACAATGATCTGAGGTGCCATCTCGAGTTATCTTCCTCTGTACACAATGATCGCGTCCTGAGATCTTACTCCTTATTTCAGCATCAATCACCCCATCTTCGCGATGTCGGAGAAGTCATTGAATAGAGCGAGGTGGATATCGAGCGTGGCAGCCACATGCATCTCATTAGCATGCGGAACAAACGTATGCGCGCGATCTGCCATCATTGCCATCTACTGACAACAATAGTATGTCTATTCAGCATGGGGACCTCAGTTTGGCTCGAAGCTCAAGCTCTCGTCAACAGAACAGAACCTGATTGTACGATATCCCACCCACACTTCCTCAACGGCTGTTGACTATCTTAGGGCGCTTTTGGTAATTTGGGGATGTATGCCATGGGAATACCGGTTGGATTATTTATCGATGCGAGAGGACCTCGACCTGCAGTCATATTTGGGGCAGTGATGCTTGCCCTGGGGTATTTCCCTCTTCACCGAGCATACGATGCAGGCTCTGGCTCTGTTGCTTTGATGTGCATCTATTCTCTCTTCACAGGTTTTGGAGGATGTGCTGCGTTCAACGCATCTATCAAAACATCAGCATTAAACTGGCCGCACCATCGAGGTACTGCCACGGGATTCCCCCTGGCTGCCTTTGGATTGAGCGCATTCTTTTTTTCTACGCTGGCTCAGTATGCCCTACCCGGCGACACAGGTGACTTCTTGATGCTCCTGGCATGTGGCACTTTTGGCATCCCTTTCATAGGATTCTTCTTCTTGAAAGTTTATCCTCACCCCCACTATTCGGCACTATCCACAACTTCAGACAGGAGACTCTCGGACTCTCAGCGCCTGCACAGGACAAGATCTGATGAGCATAAGCATAGGGCGCAGCAAGGAATATTAGAACCAGGTAGGTCCTCCCTTGTTGTCGTACATCTCAGCGATGGAGACATCCTAAATCGAGAAGACACAGGAGAAGACGTACCTGAAGCCGCTCTGGTTGAATCAGACGAGACGTCCTCCTTAATGTCTAAAACGTCATCTTCGAGTCCTGGCGATGAATCTGAGGAAATCATTATTAAGGATCATGCTCATCGTGTAGATATTCGTGGTTTGAAATTGTTCCATCATGGGGAGTTCTGGCAACAGTGGGCGATCATGGGCTTACTTACTGGAGTGGGACTAATGACGATCAAGTAAGTCAGCCGTCACTCGCTCTATAATCCTTCACTAACCTTATCAGTAACATCGGAAACGACGCTGCAGCACTCTGGCGCCATTACGACGATTCTGTCTCTGAGGATTTTATCGTTAAGAATCAAGCAATGCATGTGTCTATCTTATCCCTTGGCAGCTTTGCTGGTCGTCTATTAAGTGGTATGTGTCCTAAAGGGTTGTATACCACCCGAATCTTACAATTTCTAGGGATGGGATCCGACTTGCTCGTCAAGATTCTACATGCGTCGCGTTACTGGTGTCTCGCCATCGCCTCGCTCGTCTTTTTGCTAGCGCAGATTCTTGCACTAAGCATCGAAAATCCCAACTTGCTTGCCCTCGTGTCCGCGTCTACTGGAGTGGCGTATGGATTTCTCTTTGGCTGTTTCCCGTCCATTATCGCCGAAGCATTTGGTGTTCATGGCTTCAGCACAAACTGGGGTTTCATGACATTGAGTCCCGTCGTTAGCGGGAATATCTACAATCTCTTCTACGGCACTGTATTTGACAGCCACAGCATTGTAAAACCGGATGGTTCCAGAGAGTGCACAGAGGGACTGGCATGCTACAAAGATGCTTACTTCGTTACCGTAGTATCCTGCCTCGTCGGTCTAGCCGTTAGTTTATGGACTATCTGGTACACTAATAGGAAGCGCAAGGAAGAAGACAGATTGAGGGAGCTCGAGGGACGAGATGCTTAGATTGAGTAGGAATGGAAAGGATGTTATATTGATACGAAATTTTCAATAGCGTTTAGCGGGACAGCGCTGATAGACTTGAACCAGGCGTTGGAATTAGAGAGATTGCTGGGCTAGGATACATAGACATGTAACGATTTTCCTTTCCAGCAAGGGTTACTTCTTCGTTAGCCCCTTTTCTCATGCTCAAGTTTGTGAATCATTTATTCTTCATCTTGAAGGTAAGAGAATAGGGGTGTCGTCGGCACGAGCCGTGATCTAGTCGAGCAATTCCGAGACTAAGGCTACCAACACCCACCACGCATCGACCCTCCTAACCGTTGATAGCTTATTCATTGTAAGTGCAATTTGCTATATCTCCTATCAGTTCCCATAGAGAGTATTCAAATCCTTATTCCCGACTCAAAATACATATCACGAAAACATTTTTAAACGTTCCTATATACCTACCTAGGTACACACTCAAAAGACCATATTCTACTCCCAGCCATCTTCCTCGCAATCTGCCACTATGCGACTAATTCCGCGTTTATCTGGTGATCAGATTGGCCAGTATAGTTGTGTCAGAAAAGAATAAGACAGCTCCAAGAGTATGAACACTATGACTTGGAGACTAATCCTATCGGTATCCTTTCGGGTGTAGTCAGGGGCCAGGGAATAAAATCACGTGAAGTGATCGGCTCGCCTAGTCTAAAAGGGGTTTGGCGATCGGTTGTGATTGCTCTGACGTCTTTCGACATCTTCTGCTTGAAACAATTGTTCGTCATCGAATCTATGTTGCAGCAGATGATGCTCGAGAACATGGACGAATAGGCGAGTATTTCTATCTCTACGAACGGCCGATCTAGATCATACACTACAATGATGTCGCTACCGTCGGACCTCAGCTCCGGCTCAGGTGGGAGGATGCAATATTCAAGTGAATAAGCACCTCCATCTTCTCACCTACACCTTTGCAAATGGCGTTACAAATACTGAGTGGTAGACTTTCTCTTAAACGTCTGACGTCACGCAGCAGTGTTGCATCTTGTTTTCTTTGCGACTGGGAAGCTTTTCTTTCATGACTGCTCAACTTATTTTGAAATCATCTTCCATTCGTCTTCAACAAATCCAAAAGAAGTTCTCTACGATTACAGGAAAGATGTCTGACACAAACAAAAACTTCCTTCTAAGTGAGGTCTTCAATGTCAAGGGCAAGGTAGACTGACGCTATATCTAAAAGTAGTTGACAAGCATGCTTACACTGATAGGTGGCTCTGATCACCGGAGGTGGTAGTGGTATTGGGTTGATGGCTACGCAAGCACTTGCTGTAAACGGTGCTAAGGTCTACATCGTCGGACGAACCGAGGAGAAGCTCGAGAACGTCGTCAAAGCACACGGACACAGCATTGCCGGCGAGATTATCACAATCACCGCAGATATCACTTCGAAAAGCGAAATCGCGAAGCTTGTCAAGGAAATTGAGTCACGTGAAAAATGCTTGTGCATTCTGATCAACAATGCTGGTATCTCAGGCAATACTCAGCAAGTAGAGGCGAAGTCCGCAGAGGAAATGAAGAAGAATTTGTTTGATGCGGACAATTCAACCTTCGATGATTGGTGCAGCACTTATAGAACCAATGTCCCGCAGCTCTTCTTCATGACCACGGCCTTCCTACCTCTTCTGCAAAAGGCTTCAGATCACCAACACGGCTATTCGGGTACAGTCATTAATATAAGTTCCATTTCTGGTATTGTCCAGTCATCCCAGCACCACTTCAGTTACAACGCCAGCAAAGCCGCGGCCATTCATCTCACCAAGCTGCTGGCCTCAGAGGTAGCCGAAAATGGCCTAAAGATCCGGATCAATAGCATTGCTCCAGGTGTTTTTCCATCTGAAATGACAACAGGCGGGGAGAGTGGGTCTGACCAGAAGAGTCACATTGAGAAGGAGAAGTACGCCAAGGTACCTGCAAGACGACCTGGCAAGGATCAGGATATGGCTGGAGCCGTACTGTTCTGTGCTACGAATCAGTACCTGAATGGACAAACAGTGGCAGTGGATGGAGGCTATATCTTGCATGCTGGCGCCTAGATATCTTGTCTACAGGCATAATAGAGCACAAAAGCATTCGCAGTCTGGTCCAAAGCGGATATTCGCCGAGTCCCATGACATCTCGATTTCGTCAAATGTGATGGCTTGTTTACTTGAGACAAAGCCAATGCCATTTGAAGTCTACCTATAAGGAAGCAACATCTTTACAGCATTCTCGCGCCGACTCACAACCATGCCCTGGTTTTATAAAATCAGTATTCATGCCCTCACGTGACCATTACCGTTCACATTGAGCTGCGAGAATCTCCTGTCGGATCTGGAAGATTTTCTTAGACTGCCCTCGTCTTTCCTTTGCCTTCTTATTATGTCTGGGGCCCTGATCCGCTTAACTGTCCATGTCTTCAGCATATTGCGACAACTGCCATCCAATCGGGCACTGTCAGACATCAACCTCGCCCAGAGTTATGCCGGATTCTTGCGCACTGGGTTGATGGCGTCGGGTTAATCTCCAATCAACATCTTGGATTGATAACTTTAGCTCTAAGCTATTAACTCGAAAGAGACTAGAGCACTAAAAGGGGACCCACACTGTAAGCTTGCAAATTCGCTTTGACTCGCTAATGTACGATCATACGCCTTCTTCTCTAGGTAAGCTTGCATTATGGAGAAGCATAATTACTTGTCCGTGGCTCTCAGTATTTAAATAGAAGTAATGTTTGGTTATCTTCGAAGCTTGAAACACGTTCTCTCACAATTGAGCACGAGGAAGTAAAAAAATAAAAATGACTTTTGAATTGAAAGAAGCCGGCACCCCAGATCTGGAGGAACTTGGAGTGGTTCTAGGAAAGGCCTATAAACATGATCCTATCCTCACCCAGCTCATGCCAGGAGTTGACCAAGAAACTCAGGACAGGTTCTGGACTGCGTGGTTGAGAAGTGATCTCAAGAAGCCGGGAGAGAAGCTGTTTAAAATCGTTGACACCAGTGGGTAAGTATATCTCGGAGCGCGAGCAGGCTAGAGTAAGGTGCTGATTTTCTCGCAGAAACGCTGTGGCTTTTACGAAAGTCCGTTATCCTGCAAAGCCAGCTGAGCATGCAGAAGATGAAAATGAGGCTCCTCCCGAAGGGACGAATATGGATCTACTAATGCATTGGTTCGAGCGCATGGATGAGTTCAAAGACAAGCATATGAACTATGAGAAGGACTATTGTGAGTTGTTTTTTTCAGTCTACATCTACGTTGAAAAAGACTGCCCACTCAATATAATATTCACGTGACCAATATCTCACAGACACTTGACAGATGTCAATGTTCTCGCGACCGTGCCGGAATATCATCGTAAAGGATTGGGTAGTAAACTGCTCAACCGATTCTTGGATGATGCGGATAAAGTGAATGCAAAGACCTACATCCAAGCGACTGAGATTGGTGCGGGATTGTATCCTAAGTTTGGGTGGAAGGATATCGAAGACATGACTGTGAAGACGCCAAAGGGGCCTATCATTTGGAGGTGTATGATGAGAGAACCGAATGCTGGGAGGCATAACTGGTAAATATGCAACCGTTTGGTCCAGAATGGGTCTTTATAATCTTGGGAATGTTTCCGGACGCTAGTCAATGGCATCTCAACATTTCTAATCGAGTGATCCGAAATTTCGAGCAAATTCAGCATAACCACGCATTTTAGTTACTACGGTATCTTGATATTGAAGATCATGGGCTGAAGCCATCCTAGTAAATGTTAATGCAGTTGTTGTTGTATGTTGAGTGTTGTCTAATCATGACTATGAGAGAATAGCTTGCCTCTCCTTATTTCTTCTCTCCACCTCCAATATTGACAGCAAACTCATGACAGCCATGATCTGAAACTCGTTCCCCAACATACTCCCATTCAAAAACTTCATCTTCCCCGTCTTATTCATAGCACAAGATACTTTCGCATACATAACCATAATCTCGTCAGTCTTCACTCTGACAAGCTTCATTCCACTTGAGTGACCCATAGCTTTCACTTCCCCACGATAGCACTCACGCCATTCAAACCGCTCCCTCGTCACTAACGAGTCTAGGTATAGGGAGAAGTGATGCACGACCTGGAAAAGTCCCTCGCATTCAACTTTTTCGGTAGGTGCAGCTCCGTATTTTGTCGAGCCGATTGTTATCTGTGGTTCGCCATTGCGACCTTTAAACTGAGCTGACGCCAGTTGATGGTACCATTTGTTGCGTCCTTGATATAGCGTTATGTCGGGTTTACTGCGGAAGCCATGATAGGTTTGGACATGAGCGAAGGGTTCGGGGTCCTTGGTTGTGAGTGCCAGCATGATGGCTGAGGAACTGAAGCGGTAGAAACCGAACTCCGTCGGGAAGATGGGTGGGTTTATGGCCGAGGAGATGGAGGTTGAGGATGAGACATCAGAGAAGATGGAAGTATCTCTAGAGGATGACGAGCTCATTTTGGAGATGTGCAAGCTACATGGAGTTGTGCTATTTTGTTCATATGAATTAATAAGGAATAAATCGGGGCTGCTGACAAGGTTCCGTTTCCTTATGTGCGAAAGACTTTTGGAACCTTCCTTAGGCATCGGCATCGGACGCCATCACTATTATCGACGTACGTAGCAGGGTCTTACTTGAAGTAATACTGGTAGTTAATCGAAGGCGGATGGAAGCTCGACAGGTTCTCCCGCCTTACTGAGAAGAGGCTCGCTAACCTTTTCGCTCCCGTTCGCTACCACAGAGACAGTTCCATGTGATATCAAAGGAAGAGTATCTCCTTAAATGATGACGAAAGGCTGGAGTCTAGGCCATCTGACGCTTGACATGGTCGTAGCGGCACGAAACGGTACGAGCATAGCTTGGAGCCAAGAAATGACGAAGTGTTCAAGTCGACGTGCATGCCAAGCAAAACAGTTCGAACCTCGAAGCCGCCTCGAAAGAAACAAAGTCCATTCGTAATCTAAAAATGTGCATGCTCTTCATATAAAAACTTAAAGTCTCAGAATCTGGGTACATAATCATGGCAGTCATTCGTCGTTTCTTCATCCAGCGGAGCCTGGCTCTCATTTGTTGCTCTTGCTCCTTCCTCTTTCACCACGTCACACATTCTCAACGAGTTTCTCGTCCATAGCTTCCGTCGAATCATCTCGTTTCCCAACTCTTGATATTTCAATGCCACTGATAGTGGCAGATGCTGCCCAGACGGCATAGCTAAACGCCGCAAACACTGCATCGGCGCGAGCAGCTGCGCAAACTGACCCTTGACAGAACAAAAGTCTGGAGAGGAAGACCGACAATGCTATGAAGCCGGCCATGTAGAGACATGATACCAATGCTTGTATGAAGAGGACTGCAAGTGGATGTGATGCTGCGCTATGTCAGCTTGAATTCAATTGAGGTGAAAGGTTGCTCAGACGTACTCTTTGGCGAGAAGCGGGGTGCGAGGTCCAAGAACAGGAGCGCCACGATTGAAAAAGAAGAGGAGAAGATAAGGAAGTTGATTTGAGGTGAGGATGGGATGAGTGACCGGTTGTTCTCATACGCGACTAATGTGTAAGTGAGTGACACTGGACGGGAAGTAGTATCTCACCATAGCTTGAGAGTACCAGCACAACCAAAGAATGGAATAATTGCCCTCCGCGAAGTGCGACTTTCACGGCTGAAGACATGGTCCTTGGCAGTACGGTAGAAATAGTTGTGTGGATTTGGACGATTGTGGACCTTAATCGGAGTTGCTTGTTTCCTGCACAAAAACGGGGGAAAGTGAAAGTGGGTATCTATTTGTACTCTCAAGAAGACATGACAGAAGCATCTCACCTTACTCAGCTTCAGGGCATCAAACATTCTGCATGAGGTTCGTTGGATCTACTCAATCCCGGCTGCAGATCGTGTCAGTTTCGGCACAACTACAAATTACGGTTTGGTTATCCTCAAATGGGACTTAAAAATGTGCCCCCAACTGATCCCGGAACCAGCCTTGTCATGGTCTTGAGCTTTCGGAAGATCGAGCGATCCACTCGTACATATGCCTTTGATTTCCCATATCGTCGGGTTCCAAACAGCCAATGCGTGGAGTTTCCTATCGCATGCGGAAGCCTCGGCGCTCTGTTCGATGCTTGAACTTGGCGCATTGAAATACTTTACAGTTACGGTTTCCGTATTTTATTTCTTGAAACCACGAAATCTTGCATGGCTCAACTCAACTCAACTCAAGCCACCGAGTATTATCAGCGCAAGATCCCTGCATCTGCTTGCGCAGTTTCGTACATTAGTTTCGTACTTCGTACTTCGTACTTCGCACCTTGAATGCGGGCTGACTACCACCCATCTCGACCAATCATGGCATAGCGCAATGCTGCCCCTCCAGAGCAAAAATCACTTTTTCGCTCCGGCTCGAGGGCCTGATCTTCGCTTCGTTCCGGGCTCTCCGCTTCGCTGTTGGAACAGGGTGGTTGGATGGCACGTGCTCTTGGTCGGTCTGAGCGAACAGAGCCGTGAAACTGTCATTTATGCGAGCTGTTTGATCAAATCGGCTGAACGTCTGATTGATTCTACAGATCATAAATGTTCGGACGTAAGTTACGTAACAGCCCTGCGCCGCCGAGATGTGAGGCAGTAAGTTAGCTCACGGTCAGATGAAACCGAAGATTACAGAGATATCAGAAACGAGCCTCTTGTCTTCACGATTGTCAACTCGGCAGTTTTTAATATTATTTTCAATGCTATTTTATGGTCGCTTTGGTCACGTTGAAATTAGAAAGTTGTATGTTGGAAGCAACCAGTGCCTTGATGGATTCTTGCATGCAATACGACTAATCACTGATGCCAAAACCAAGAAAAGCCTACTTTGCCAGAAGACACCCTCCTAGGTATCATTCTAATCTTCAAATCTAACACTGTAACTTCTGTAAAACGAATCCGCCAGTCAGTCCTTGACATTCTCAAGCGCGAGGAAGGTGTTCAAATTGAGGCACACTTTGGACGTGCCGCTGGTTTCCAAGACTGAAGTATAAATCGATAAGATTACTGCAAGATAACTTGATTCCTAACACTGATTACAGCTTCTTTGGATAAGGCAGTGCTGGGCATTCTTCGACTGATCCAGCCCCTATCCGAGTCGGTTCCAGGGGCCTAAGCGAGATCCCCTTTTCGCTTGCGGACCCCTACGAGCGGCAAGACATCCTACGGGTCGGCCTCTCCACAGCGCCGCACTTGAAGATACACTCGAATAAATTCTAAACGTATGGACGAGTAATGAGGCCTGCCAGTCGTAACGTTAGCAAAGCTATAGCAAGACAAGGGCGCAAACTCTGAACATCCCATTTCGCTAAACGATGAACCCTACATCAGTCGATTTACGGAGAGTAGAAGGAGAAAAGAATTGCTTCATTTAGACATGTTAATACAGCTTCAAAATAAGCGACACACTACAAGATACCTCTCGTCGCCACCTAGCAAATTCTCCTTCATCCTCAGCATCATGGTCTTCTTCCTTCCGATTTCACATCTTACTTCACTTGGACACATTCAACTTACCATTTCCTTACTTCAATAATAACTCCTTGAGGTGCCCAAAACTTCAGTCATATCATCAGAATACAATTCCATGTCCTCACCGCCATAACCCTCGTCGTCGCAGCTGTGTCTACCCCGCTTGCCACCATCAAGAAGCACACTTGCCGACCTCTCACTGGCAGTGCATTGCCATTTTGTCAAGAAGCCTACCAAACTGCTTGTGTAAATTGCTCTGATATAGAAGCGTTTGGAAAGTCGAGTGCAAATAGATTTCGTCTGGACTCTCATCACGGCTAGCTTAGCTGTGACTTTTTGCAAGATGCTTGTACGGCTGGTATAAGTTCCACGTAATAGTTCTGTTATGGGAAGTGTGCTGATGAGTTTTCAGTCTTTGTAAGGCGACAGCTTTGGGAGATATGACGATGATGATGATGATGATGGATTCCTGATGTCGGTTGGTCTTTGACAAATATGCTTGATCGTCGCGTGCGAGGCAAGTGATGGACTGATAGCCGGCATAGGTATACAATTATTTTTTAATTCTCGTCTCTTCTTTCCACTCCGCTTTGATTTTATTCCAGTCCAAATGAAACGAAATTTGTTAAGCCTAAAATTACCACACATAACGGAAATGAATGTTCTGCTTGTCTGTCAAATCCTTGAAATCAGTGTCCCGATGTATCTTCTGTCCTGCAGCCGAGTCTAACTTGTCCCTCCGTCTGTTTTCGTATGCACAATATGCCATGTAAAGGGCTATGGTAATCATGGACAAGACGTAGGAACCGAGAATGGCGCCCATGCCAAGTGGATAGAGGGGTGCTTGATCGGCAATGAAGAACTGAGGAGCGATGATGTTGGATACGCAATACGCGATAAAGATAAGGGCGTTGGTGGTGACTTTCTTCGTGTGGCCACTGATGCTATTAGTTTCCATCCGCTAGATATATAGGAAAGAGGACTTACGCTGTGTTGGCTGTATTCATGCCAAGGCCGACAATGTAGCCACCTAGGTAGAAATAGGACATGTAGAGCGCTGCTAGTCTCCCATGAAGATTTGTGAGGGGCAAAGTGTACAGGAATACTGCAGCAATCATTCCGACGATACAGCTGAACATGACCCAGGCTCCTCGTAGATGGTATTGAGAGAGGTATTTGGCGCACAGGAATACCCCGCCATTGCACATATAACTAGAGACTGTTTGCATGATGCCGGTTGGCATGGTCAAGAGCGTTGATCTTTGTGCGCTGTAGCCTAAGCCATTGATAATGAGGGGTGCAAACTGCATGGTGTTAACAGTGTACTATTTAATTGAAGGGGAGTATTAACGTTAGTTAATCCGCCATTAGGAATAGAAATCCAGACATTGAAGAAAAACATCAACCAGGTCTTAGGATCGAGAAAGGTCTCAATCATCTGCTCCCTCTTGAAAGTTTTGTTCTCGATACCAGTTTGATCAGCTCGAACTCGATCGATTGAAATCGCCTTTTGTCGCTCGGTGATGAACTTTGCCTTGACGGGGTTGTCGGGAAGGAAGATAAGAACTATGATGGCCCAGACACAAGTCATAGCTCCAGTAATCCAGAAGAAGTATCGCCATTTGTCAGCGCTTGCAATGAAACCAATACCGTAGCCAATAGGTCCCGTAAAACACACACTCAGACCAGTATACATCAAACCCGTTCTGATCGGTTGTTCTCTGCACCAAAGTCAGAACCAGGCGTTAAAATGGTCATCTACATATTTACCTTCGATTGTACCACATTCCAACGATGAGGTAGTTGCCAGGGACAATTGGAGCTTCTAGGACGCCTAGAAGCACCCTCAGAGCGATTAAAGTCTCGAAGTTGTTTGCAAAGCCAGTACCGATCAGGACGATACCCCACAACATCTGCGCAATTGCCATGGTCTTCGCGACGGGAAGTTTCTGGAGAAGACTTCCAGACGGAAAGCACCAAACAAGGTAACCAAACTGGTCGAGAGGTTAGCCAGAAGCAAGGTGGAAGTTCAGAACGACACTTACGTAGAAAGCAGATCCAACCTGTACCCAAGATCTTATAGTCAGTATATATTCTTCATACATTTAGGGGATAGAATTGAATGTCCCAGAATTAGTGAGACATTCTTGCATGTGAGCAACTCAATGGCTCTGGAAACTACGAGCAAAGGGCAGTATTGCTCCAAGAAGATGACTTACCCACGAGTAGCGGTTGCCAGTCAAATTGGTTGCAGTCTTCATCCCGTAGAGTGCCGCCGTTGAGGTAGTGACTTTGTCCATAGCAGCCAACGTGATGTTCAGCCATAGAATTGGTACCAATCGTAGATCGAGCTTCCATCTCAATCGTCTCTCCTCGGCCGCGGTGTAGGAATCTTCGCCATCAAGACGGTCTGCGTATGCTGCAGCGATGTCTGCGTCAGGATTGTCGAATATCTGACCCATGGTTACATCTTTGGAGTTCGTGGCCTCCATGGGAAACTTTTCGGCAGACATGGTACTTCAGGTTGATTGATGTAAAGAAGTGAAGTGTCGTGTGTTAATTTGAAGGGTGATCTTTCCTGACTTTGTACTCCTGCAGACTGTAGCATACGACGCCACAATACAGACAGCTCAGATATCGACATCGAGATATCGAGATACCAAGAAGTCGACGGCTGGACTCGTACGAGTCGTGGAAAGTTGCCCTTGCCAAGTCGCAGCCATGTCCAAGTCAAGTCATTTCGCCTTGGCAATTGGTCCGGATCGCAAACCGCAATCGCCCTTATCAATTCGGGCATAATCCACAAGGTTTCCCCATGATATCTCGGGCTGAACGCCGTTGAAGATCCGCTCCTGCACTGGTCCGTGAAAACCGGTAGGGACTTCTGTGCCATCGGGGTTGAGATCCGGTCCAAAGAAGTTTAGTTGTCGGGCTCCCAGGCCGAAGCGTACTTTATCAAGTTTAGTTGAGGCAGGTACAACTCCACTTTTGCCACTTAGTGCCTTTGTGCGCCTCATGTGATATCGAAAGTGGGGTGGAACCGCACTTCCGGGATAGGGAATTTTCCACCACAACCTCGCATTCATGATCCACAAGTGCGGAACTATACAGCAAGACAACTATTCCCGAGCTGTGGGCTATATGCGTACCTTAGCGACGGGAATTGTCTTTCGGAATGTCAAGGATGAAGACGTAGGTGGGCACCCGGCCAGGGATCCCGCAATGCGAGGCTGAGAGGACGCCGAACAATAATGGCTTGAGTTTCTCTTGAAGTGTTTGCGATGTAGCTTCACGATTTCTCAGCTTTCGATGCTTTCATATCCTCATTAGAATTCCTTCGAAACTGTTCCGTATATACTGTCTTTCCAAAATGCCCAAGCGTACACAGAGCCTCGACGCCGAACAGGCTGAGTTTGACGCAAAGGCCCAGCAGATTGAAGAGTGGTGGAAGACTCCAAGACAAGCTCACATCCAAAGGTACGTGACAATCCTGGATCTCGAGCAGAACAAAAACTGACTTCTCAACTCGACAGACCATACTCCACTGCCAGAATTGCCTCCTTGCGAGGACTCCTCCCTCAAAAATATGCCTCCAGCGATATGGCCCTGAAGCTTTGGGACCAGCTCAACGCGCACCGAGCCAATGGAACCCACGAAATGACCTTTGGCGTCACAGATCCAATTATCGCCTCTCAAATGGCCAAGTACCAACAAACACTCTATGTTTCTGGAGCGCTTTGTGGCTTCTCGGAGGTCTCTGAGCCAGGAATGGACTGCTGTGATTACCCTCTCGATACAGTTCCAAAGGTTGTAGACAAGATCTTCAAGTCGCAATGTTGGCA
Source organism: Phialocephala sp. D728 (assembly GCA_003988865.1). Classification (NCBI taxonomy): domain Eukaryota; kingdom Fungi; phylum Ascomycota; class Leotiomycetes; order Helotiales; family Mollisiaceae; genus Phialocephala; species Phialocephala sp. D728. The sequence continues at coordinate 191,720 of QYAJ01000063.1, read as the reverse complement.
CAGCCAGCGTCAGAACCACTACAGAATGCTGCAGTCGAAAGAAGCTCGTGCTAATCTGGAGAATTGGGACTACCTCACTCCCATTGTTGCAGACGGAGACATGGGATTTGGGGGTCTGACTTCCACAGTCAAGATGACGAAGCTATTCGTTGGGGCTGGTGTGGCCATGTTCCACTTGGACGATCTTGCAATCGGAAAGAAGAAATTCACAGTTGGGCAAGGACGAACTGTCGTTCCTACTAGCGAATATTTGGACCGATTGACAGCCGCAAGAATGCAAATCGACATCATGGGAGCTGAGACCATGCTACTTTGCAGATGTGACGTCGACCACTCCGAGTTCATTACAGACGTGATCGATGTCCGCGACCACAAATACGTTCGAGGCGCCACCGCCCCCATCAAGTCTCTGCAAGAGACCTTGAAGGAAGCTGCAGAAGCCGGATCGCCGAACCTCTTATCCGTCCGCGCAGAATGGATCAAGAGCGCCAAACTGCTCACTTTCGACGAAGCAGTCCAAGCCGTCGCAACAAAAGAAGAATACACAATCTATATGACCAAAATCGGATCCGGAATCAAGTCTCTAAAAGACCGACGCGCTATCGCCAAAGAAACTGTCAGTAAAGAAATCTTCTTCGACTGGGACCTCCCCCGCTCTCGCGAAGGACAATTCTTCTACAAATCCTGCGTCTCCGCCATCGTCGAGCGCGCTCTCCTCGCTGCTCCCCTCGGTGACGTAACCTGGGCACGAATGGACATGCCGAACTGGGATGACATCTGTTCTTTCCACACCCAAGTCCGAAAAGTATTCCCAGACCGTCTCTTCGCTTTCGGATACACAGGTGATTACGATTATCCCAAAGCAGGATTCTCGCCAGAGGCGGTAAAGTCGTTCCCGTCTGATTTGGCGAAGTTGGGTGTTGCGTGGCAGGTGCAGCCTATTTGGGCTTTACAGGGAATTAATTATCAGACGGAGAAGTTTGCGAAGTTGTGGAGGGAACGCGGGATTGAGGGGTATGTGGAGGAGGTTCAGAAGCCGGCATTGGCGGCGAAGCCGTTGACAGATGGATTTGAGAAGCCGAGTTATAGTGGGAGTTATCTTTGTGATGCCTTTTGGGACACGGTTGCGGTTAGAGACATCGGCGAGGGAGCGGGTGGCCAGATTAGCGAGAAACGAGTTCGTTAAGGGGGGCGTGGGTAGCTCGACAATTCGAGATTTGCAACAATGAAACAGACATTCACAGGTGCCCTTTCTTCTGTGTGTCCCAAGAGTGCTTTTCGCCGTTCAGCATGTCGTCCATTCCGTCAGAATCACGTGATACCCCTCGCCGTCTTCTCTTCCATCTTGTATTCGAGGCTGCCTCTCTAGTGGAAACGGACATGCATCGGCGCGCTCACCAAGCCGCATGCAAAGCGTCGGGCATGAAATGCACCTTCACATAAAAGAAAGCCTCTTACTAAAAAGTCCAGCCCTTATCAAGTTATCGGCGGACTTTATCTTGCCGAACCCAAGAGTGGAGAGCGAGGACCGGAGATCGTGAAATTTAGAGTCATTGATCCGTTCAAACATCGATATCAAGATTAACTTAGGTCAAAAGAGGGGAAATAAGTGTTGTCTGCCATTACATAGAGTGTTGTGCCGCTTCTAGAACTACTTGCTGTCTAGTTTGAATGTTGAAGTTTGAAGTGTGAAGCTTTCTATGAAAGGAGACAAATAGAAACACGTGATTGAGACGAGACGAGGCGAGAGATGGCCCCTTTTTCATTACATATTGTGGTGTTGGATTGCGATACGCCGGTGCCGAATGTGTATGCTGAGCGAGGAACGTATGCGGATATTTTTGAGGCGTTGTTGAGAAATGCTGCTGTGCAGACACTAGATGCTCCGGAACTGGATTTGGAGATTAGCAGTTATGATTGTGTGAGAGGATATCTTCCATCATATGAGGATTTGGAAAGAGTTGATGGTGTGATCATTACTGGATCAGGTACGTGCTTTACGTTGTGACTTGGCTAGAGACAGGATTGACAAGCCAACAGCAGCTTCAGCATACGACGACGCACGTTGGATCAAAAATCTGATTGCTTTTACTCAAGGTACTGCCTTCTATCCACTCCTCCTGTCTTCACATCGGTAACCAAAGGAAACCAGAACTCTACACCAACCACCCAAATATCCACCTCTTCGGCTCCTGCTTCGGCCACCAACTCATCGCACACGCCCTCTTCTCAACGCCCTCCCACCCCGTCGTCAGCAAAGACCCCAAAGGCTGGGAACTCGGCGTCCACGCCATCTCCCTCACGCCCCGCATCCTCTCACACTTCGGTCCGGTGCTCTCCAACCCCTCTTCTCCCACCCAGCTCCGTCTCCAATTCGTGCACGCCGATCACGTCGTCCTTCATCCTATCCCAGAAGGATTCCATGCTTTGGGTAGCTCCGAGCATTGTGCTCTGCAGGGACTTTGGAGCAGGGGAAGAGTGCTGACGTTTCAAGGACATGCGGAGTTTGATGCTTTTGTGAATGGGGAGACGTTGAGGGTTTTTTCGAAGAAGGCGGGGTGGGGAGAGGGGTTTTTGAACCAGGTGTTGGGGGCCGTGGAGAGGAAGGATGATAGGGTATGGGCGGCGGGGGTGATGTTGAGGTTCTTTTTAGAGAGTGAGGTGGAGGATAGCATTGAGGTAGAAAGTGAAGAGTGGGGACAGGAGGAAGAAGAAGAAGAAGAAGTGATGGCTAGACTTTGAGAGGGTAGGTCACTTGGATTGGATGAAGGAAGTGCGGGATAGAGCGGACGGATACCAAATGCGTAGAAATTGATAGATAGTAGAGTTCACAATTTTCAAATCCTCTTGCCCAATGTCCTTCTTCAACAGAAAGACGATCCTAGACAGACTCAGTTCGTGAATCCCTGCAACCGGTTCGCGATATCCGAGACATAACTCGCGTCGGCATGTGCCACTACTGGATCCGACAAATTCGCGTCATTGATATCCCCCGAATTATACAGCCTCAAAGCACTATAGATCGTCGAAGCCGTATCTTGATCATCCAACTGCTCCAGGTTTCCCTTGAAGTGCTGCGTTCCAGCAAACACCATGGAGTTGATTTGGTCCTATTTGTTTCCTGGTCAGCAATCATCATCCCTCGCCCAACCTCTATCTAAAATCTCTACAGCAACTTAGCAACTCACCTGCGATAGCCCATGCTGTCCCGGGAAGGCGGGACTCTCCTCTGCCTGCATCAACCCTCCGGTAGGATTCTTGTCGGGATCGGTAGTCGTGCCAACGCCCACGTTGCCGGTACTCTCCTGCATGATGATGCAGAAGATGACGCGTTCTTCGACGCCGATTTCTTTCGCGGCCTGGTTAACAGCGTTCCAGATTCGACCGACATCTTCGTGGGTGTCGCCGGTTTGTAGCATTTCGTTTTTGTTGGCGTCGAAGATCTTTTCGAAGGTCTGCCAGGTTGACATTGGGGGGAAGTTGGCGACAGGACCTTCATACCATGTGAAGCCCATTTTGATGGTTGGTTGTGTGGAGTTTGAGTTGAGGTTGTGTGACGTGTGGATTGCAAGAGATAGTCTTTGGTGTTGTAGTTTGGTGTCTTGGTGTCTGCTTTGTAGACAAGTAGGATAGCTTTCCTCTAGTTATATATACAAAGAGAAGAAGGGCAAGGAGGAGCAGATGGCCGCCATCAGAGTTCAGCTGCGTATCATTGTGGTGAAAACTATCTTACATGAGAATAAGTGTGACCTGCATAATCAGGTTGTAAGGAATCAAGCTGGTATTGCAACGCTCAAGTCCACCACCAGATATGACATTGCCTTCTTCTGACACCCGACAAAGACAGCCGCCAAAAGGCTCTCTTGCCCCCGGTTATTTGATGGACGCAACTAAGCGATAATGTCCCAGCAATGCTATAGGCTACTGTATCAAAGGAAAGGGGTGTGTCTGCTGAGTAAGATGCTTCTTTGAACGGTGTAAGCTCTCAGGGCTGAGAGATTTACTTTTTCTGAGTCAGCGAAGTGACACTTGTCAGCAGATCGCTTGACGAAAGATGCATTTTGTGAGGCTAATGGTATACAGCTGAAGATAAGATTAAGGTACCCGCCATCAGATTGATCTTTCAGCTAGCATGGTCTTGAGAAGTTGTCCCAACCGGCTTACTCCCTCCTCAATCTCTTCCTCTTCATGCCATGCCCAACACAAACGTGCTCCATTCCCAAAGCCCTTCCTAGATCGTTCAACGCTTGTCTCGTCACCTTTGACTACAAACATATCCCCGTATGCGAAAGTTAAGGCATATTCCTCCGTGGCTCGTTTCGCGATGACATCGGCGCTAGGTAGTTCGGGTGGGAATGAGATGTAAGTAAAGAAGCCGCCTGCTGGGACAATGGTATTATCATCTTCTGGAATCATGTATGGAGCGCCAGTCGTGATTCTGACGCCGAGAGGCTCGAGGTGAGTTATAATAGCTGTCATGAGGGCTCGATATCTCGATTGGTAGGTCGGAATTAGGATTTCATCGATGTGCTTCTGCATGGCACCGGTGCTTAGAAGATGATGGAGAAATGTCGAGGTTAGATGTGAAGGGGCTCCACCTGAGCGAGTCGCGCCACTATTAAACAGTATTAGTAGTGTGCTCATATAGACACTGCAACAAGGTCATACTTTTGTGAGACTCTGAGAATCATCATTGCAGAGGCTTCTGCCCAGCCAACGCGCACACCTGGAGCGACAATTTTTGAGAATGATCCATTAGAGATGCTGTTCCCCCAAGACTCGTCCGAGCTTGTAGCACGATCAAGATCGACTAATCGAGGTGGAATTGGTGCCATTTTGACGGAAGGCGATTTGCAGTCCTCCACGGGCCACCGTAGGAAGTCGTAGACGTCGTCTGAGATGATGAGGATATCATATTCTCGTGCCAGTGCTAAAAGCTGTGCCCGGACCGTTCTCGACATAGTCTTTGCACTTGGATTGGAAAATGTAGAGGTGAGGTAGAGGATGTGCCTAAAAATCTTGTTGTATTGGCTTGAGGGTTTTATTTCATGATATACACCATTTTGGCTGGCCTCGTACTCGAACTTCGAGAGCTCTTCCCTTAGAAATTGGATGTCAATGCCATTTTCATTCTCGGGCACCCCTCTCAATCGATCCGCAAACCCAGCATCCTGAAAGATCGTGCATGCTAAGAAGTATGTTGGCTCCACCATCCATATCCTCCTTGTCATATGTGGATCGGAGAAAACCTGCAATATACTTGCTAGATTCTGAGACGCGCCGCCCGTGATGGCTATTCGATCGATCGGGATTCTTCCTGAGGTTGGTTGGTAAAATGAAGTCAACCATTCTGCGATAGATTCTCGAAAAGGAGTGTATCCTAGATCTGGACCATATATGAGTGCAGACTTTGCAATATCCGGGTCAGCAAGAGTGGTTGTGGTGGCTACTGCAAGTTGCGCAGCTGGAAACAAGCGAGGAGAGGGCCACCCAAGTTGGAGATTGATATGAGACAACATATTAAAGAAGCAATGGCTGACTGCGGGGAATCTCAGAGCGACGCAGGTGCAATTTAAGAAGATTCATACGGCAGACAAAGCTGAGGCTTGGTTCGACAAAACATATCGATACGCGATTTGACGATGGAAGTCATCACGAGTCCGCCCAGCCAGGCCAGCACTCGCTGGATCAAGACCCCGAGCCTCTAGGGCGAAACCGTAGCTCGAGCTTCCTGCTCGACATACCGGATCTCGGGCGCGATGCGATCGGATGCATCTTCGGTGAGCGCATCTGCACTTGATAGATGGACTTGGGACGCCGACGCAGCAGAAAAGACGCGGTCGATGATGGAGTTCTGCCAGCGGTGGAGAGGCTACGGCGAGGGTCGCCTAGCGTGTGCAGTTCTAGCGCGTGGTGGGCGGTGGTGGGCGTTTGGTGGCTGCGCAAATCCGGACGCTCTCGACGCTGCATCCTCGGCACGCTGCAGCCTGGAAGAGGCTTCGATAAGAGACGTCTCGGGCCCAACTCCGATCCTTCAACTCCACAATCGCAAGGGACGCGATCAGCAATGTCATTGTCAAATCATCACAAATCATCACAAGCCATCAATGGCTGCGTCTGAGACTCGTATCGCTAGCCATGGCAAGCGGGGTCCAATCATGGCGCCTTCTCGAGACTCTTCACCACAACCCCCGCCCCCCTCCTCTTGCGCCATCGAGGAACCGGCTCTTCCAATCTCCCACGGCTCAGTGAAGATATCGCCTCCCTTTCCAGGAGGCGGACATCCATTGCCGTACAACATCCATTGAGTCGATGGCATTATATCTCCTCTCCTGCGCCGTTACACCGTCACGCAGGCAAATCGTTCTTTCCCACCATTTCAGTGAGCGGTCGTCCTCCAAGCAATCTTGTCATCATGCCGGTCGCCATTACCCCTCCTCCAGCTCCGATGAAGTCTGGCATGGAGATTGCCATTGACCGCGGAGGAACTTTCACAGACTGTATAGCGACAAACATCCCGGGAAAGACAGACATTGTGGTCAAGCTTCTCAGCGTGGACCCCACCAATTATGAGGATGCTCCAACCGTAAGTGCTGCGCAGATGCAAGGTAGAACCTGGCGTTAATGTCCGGCAGGAAGGCATCAGGAGGATCTTGGAGCAAGTCACAGGCGAGAAGCTTGTCAGGGGCGCTCCAATCGACACAAGCTTGATTGGTAAGTCTCGCCCGCGATTGGGATTTCACGTGCTCACCCGTTTCCAGCCTCAATCAAGATGGGAACAACTGTTGCTACAAATGCATTACTGGAGAGGTCTGCAGAATCATGTGCTCTCGTTGTATCCAGGGGCCATCCCGATCTTTTGCGAATAGGAGATCAAACAAGACCAAAATTGTTCGATTTCAATATTCGGCGCGCAACTCCATTATTCTCCGATGTCTTGGAAGTTGACGAGCGAGTCACTCCTGAGGAGTATACCGAGGACCCAAATCCCAAATCAGCAACTGAGCTAGACTCGCTAGTTGATGATGTCCAGGTCGTCAAAGGAGTCGGTGGAGAACTAATTAGAATTTTGAAACCTCTCGGTATTTATTCTTGCTCTGTCGAGTTGATACTCGCGCTCATAAATCTTAGATGCCGAGAAAGCACGAGGAGATCTTCAAAAGTTATATGACAGCGGCGTCAGATCTCTAGCCGTCGTACTTCTACATTCCTACACATATCCAGATCATGAATTGTCTATTGGCAAGATCGCTAAAGATATTGGATTCACCCAGATATCACTTTCATCCCAGCTTTTGCCCATGATCAAAGCGGTGTCACGTGGCCATTCAGCAGCCGCTGATGCGTATCTTTCTCCCGTGGTCCAGAAATACATCGACGGCTTCCGAGCTGGTTTCATAGGTAGGCTGGAGGACAACGAACAAGGAGCTCGATGCGAATTTATGCAGTCTGATGGTGGACTGGTCGGTTGGCAGCGATTTAATGGACTGAGAGCAATCTTGTCCGGACCAGCAGGCGGAGTTGTCGGTTTCAGCCGCACGTGCTACGACGAGGAGGATAAGGTTCCCTGCATCGGGTTTGATATGGGAGGTGAGTGGCGATATCATATCCTATACTAAGACATGCTAATAGAAAGCAGGAACATCCACGGACGTCAGCCGTTATGGCGGTCTATTGACCCATACTCTAGAAAATGTGATTGCAGGCGTCACAGTTCAGACTCCACAATTAGACATCACAACTGTGGCGGCAGGCGGTGGAAGTATCTTGACCTACCGCAATGGTCTTTTCAATGCTGGACCTCAATCAGCTGTAAGTTCACCTAAAACGTGCCTACTATTTGAAACTTATAAAAACGTCAGGGAGCACATCCAGGTCCAGCATGCTACAGAAAGGGCGGTCCATTGACAGTCACAGATGCCAATCTGGTACTTGGCCGCTTGTCACCTGAACACTTTCCCCAGATCTTTGGACCGAATGAGAACGAACCTCTAGATCTCGACGCTTCTCGCGCAGCATTCGAGAAGCTCACTGGGACTATCAATGAGGATTTGAAAAGCTCAGGTGGCAAGCTTCTCTCTGTAGAGGAAGTCTGCCTGGGCTTTTTGAATGTTGCTAACGAGTCGATGTGTCGTCCAATAAGACAAATTACTGAATCGAAAGGATACAATACTGGCGACCACAATCTCGCAAGTTTTGGCGGTGCTGGAGGACAGCATGCTTGTGTAAGTCTTCAACCTAGGCGAAAATATTCTTCTCTAATAAAATATAGGCCATCGCAGGTCGACTCAACATCAAGAGGGTGCTGATCCACAAACATGCGAGTATATTGAGCGCGTACGGAATGGCTTTGGCAGATACAGTGCAAGAGAAACACGAACCATGCTCATGCGACTACTACTCTTCGGTGGACGAGGTGGAATTCAGACTGGCAAACTTGCAGGTATTTACGAAGTCCCTATCCTTGAGATCATACAACTTGGCTCACGATTTTATTTTAGGAACGAGTAACTAAAGAGCTCAGATTGGAAGGCTTCAATCCCGACCAAATGATTTACGAACGTTATGTGAACTTAAGATATGCGGGCTCAGATACGATAATCATGATCCTGCAACCTGATGATGGAGACTACGCAGCTGCTTTTGTCAAAGAGCATCAACGAGAATTTTCCTTTACTCTGCCAAACAGGCGAGTCTTGGTAGAGAATCTGCGCGTTCGAGGTCGAGCAAATGTCGGGACTCAACTTGCGAAGAAGAAGCCAATCAGCAACGAACTGGCCACTCTTCCTGAGTTAGCTGTCTCCAGGGACGAACAGAAGACTCTTCGAGTGTATTTTGAGAGTGGCTGGACAGAGGCGCCTCTTTTTGTATTGAAAGATCGCACTCCTGGCGACTTGATTTCGGGACCTGCAATGATCTACGACGAGACACAAATGATCGTGGTACAGCCTGGAGCTACTGCAAGGATATTGCAATCTCACGTTGTAATTGACCTTGCAACTGAGACGCCTTCTACATCAAGCCAAAATGCGAGTGATGAACCTTTGACCGAGGACCCGATTCAACTTTCAATTATGTCGAACCGATTCATGGGCATCGCAGAGCAGATGGGACTGACTCTGCAGAAAACAAGTGTCTCAGTCAATATCAAAGAAAGATTGGACTTCAGCTGCGCATTGTTTGGAGTAAGTAGCCTCATTCGGTTCTTGTATCTCTCGCTAACTCTTGTAGCCGGATGGTGGCCTAGTCGCAAATGCTCCCCACGTCCCTGTCCATCTAGGTAGCATGGAGCATGCTGTTCGATTCCAACATAATCTTCACTCGAAGAACTTGCGCCCGGGAGATGTTTTGGTTTCAAATACGTTAGTCACTTTAGTCCTTACAGGGTGTACAGATATTGATACAGAATAGGCCACTCGCTGGTGGCACTCATTTGCCAGATATCACCGTCATCACGCCAATCTTCGACCAAGAAGGCAAAAACATTAGCTTTTACACCGCCTCAAGAGGTCACCACGCTGAGATCGGCGGCATCCTCCCAGGTTCCATGCCCGCTAGCAGCACAAAACTATATGAGGAAGGCGCACAAATCACTTCGATGTTCCTCGTAAGAGATGGCGTATTCTTTGAAGAAGAAATCACCAAAGTTCTAGTCGAGGAGACAGGATTTCATCCTGGATGCAGCGGTACAAGAAGCTTGAGTGATAATCTCAATGACTTGAAAGCACAGATTGCTGCTAATGCGAAGGGTGCTAATCTCGTCCAAACCCTCATCGAGGAATGTGGACTCAAGACGGTATGTCGTCGTTATTCAATACACACAACGTGCACTGACATCGAACAGGTTCACTTCTACATGAACGCCATTAAGAAAAATGCCGCAACAGCAGTCCGGGCGTACCTCCAAAAGACATACGAGAAATTCCACGGCAAGCCTCTCATGGCAATCGATCACATGGACGACGGCACTCCTCTCCAACTCAAGATCACAATCGACCCAACCGGATCCGCAACATTCGACTTCACAGGTACTGGTCTTGAAGGTCTCCATTGTTTCAACGCTCCATCTGCGATCTCGAAATCTGCGACGATGTACGTCCTCCGATGTCTGATCAATGAAGATATCCCTCTCAATGAAGGCTGTCTCCTTCCAATCAAGTTCATCATTCCCGAAGGCACGATACTCAACCCTAGTGGTGCAGCGGCTGTTTGTGCGGGGAATCCGATTACGTCTCAGCGTGTCACCGATGTCCTCATCAAAGCCTTCCAAGCCTGTGCTGCTAGTCAAGGAGATTGCAATGTCTTCTCGTTCGGCTTTGGAGGCAAGGATGTTGAGACAGGTGAGGAAGTGAAGGGCTTCGGGTTTGGAGAGACCATCTGTGGTGGTTCCGGCGCAGGAGAGGGCTGGCACGGAACTTCCGGAGTGCATATCCATATGACCAATACTCGGATTACCGATCCAGAAGTCCTTGAGAAACGCTATCCGTGTGTGCTCAATCGATTCATCCTTCGTCCAGGTAGTGGGGGCGTGGGAATATTTAATGGTGGCAACGGTATCATCCGCGAATACGAGTTCAGGAGAGCCTTGAGTGCGTCGATCGTGAGCGAGAGGAGAGTATATCAGCCGTTTGGAATGGCGGGTGGTGGGCCTGCTCAGAGTGGTAGGAATTCATTAGTGGAGAAAATGAAGGATGGGAAGGAGAGATGGGTTAATATTGGCGGGAGGAAAGACTTTCAGGTTCAGGCGGGTGATAAAGTTATTATTGAGACACCTGGTGGCGGTGGGTGGGGGCAGCCGGGTGATGAGAAGATCGAGATTATGAGGACGGAGCCAGGGGAAGGCATGAGAGGATATGTGAACTCATTTCTCTTGAGACAGGAGCAGAGCAATTAGGTTTCCTTTGGACTTGGACGGGACGGGGCGGGGCGGTATGGTATGGTATGGTATGGGGTTGGGCGGGATGGACTGGGTCGGCTCTCTGGTTTCATAGAATTATTCTTCAGCGTACTTCAGATATCCTATAGACATAAGATTCTTATATTTATATCATGACTTCTCGTGTGCCATCTAGTGAATAAGAGAGCACTGGAGCTGGCAACATGAGCCCATGCTGTGTATCAACATGAAAGTCTGAGGATGATAAAGTAAAGTTTGTTAGAGGTTTAGACAGTTACAATGACCATGTCACGTACTGAAATGTACGCAGCTATGCGCATTCGGGAGCACTACTCAATCAAGAATGAATCCCGTTTTCTGAGTCCTCTTGACCTAGATACTTGTTTCCGTATTTTTTATGGCCGCTATGAATAGCTTGTTCTATCATCATACCTTTTGGTTGGGGTGATTTTTTGGATACTTCTTAATCCGTTGTTTGTTGTATTACTGTACGGAGGTGCCTGTAGCGCTAATGGGTGAGCTCCCTCCCACTTTTATCCCACCAGGCTCCAACCCACTTTTCTATGCCCCGCACGATCCTTATCTCTAGGACACAGCAAAATCGCCATCTTTAACACGAACATATTCCTAACATTTTCACTAGCCTCCCTGCTACCCTCTCCCATCCCATTCATGACGATCGTCATCACGTGGACGTCTATTGCAAGACATGCCTAGTCCTTCGGACACCAATGCGATTGCCTTGGGTCCAAGAAGGAAGAAGAAAGCTTGTCGGAGATGCAGACACAGAAAGCAGAGATGCGATTTCGAGCAACCATGCCACAACTGTGAAGCTGCTGGTGTCGGTACGTATCCCGAATATCACGAATATTTCAGACAAGGACTGACGAAAGACAGAATGCTTGCCCGTGGTCCAGGAAGCGCTGCAAAACTATCCAGCTGGATACGTTCCAGCGTTAGAGAATCACGCAGCGATGCTAGAACGGACGCTCAATGAGAGATACCCTGGTACTGCACTCGATCACCTGGAAACTGTGAGGAATCAGTATCCAGGCTCTCAGGCCTCCATCACAGGTGATGTAGGACAGGCTTATAATTATGACTACCTAGCTGGGACATCTCCCGATACTGAGAGGATATGGCAGTGGCAAGTGCCTCAAACGCCAAATGTCCCTTCGGGGAGCATCGGAGGCCCAGTTCAAATGAGAGATATGGGAGCAAGCCAGGCAAGTCCTCCGGACTTTGCGGCACACGCTTTGTTGCCGTCAGCTCCGACACACGCGCCCATCCAACCAGCTAAAGGAGGAAGTATGAAGCCGGAAGGCGTTGACGAGATTCCTACCGCGACTGCTGCTTCTTTCTTTCGAACATATTTTCAATCTATCCATCCTCAATATCCATTTCTGAGTGTAAAGGACTGTGGGGATTGGTACAATGAGTGGAAGATGGCACCTGCGAGTAGTCCAATTTCCGGATGGCCTGCTTTTTTCGTTAAAATGGTAATCCAGTTACCCCAAACTAATACTAGTTGCTAATCTAGTTCAGATATTCGCGATCGGGTCACTCATCCAGTCAAAATCGGACGCCGCGCCAAGATATCAGCATCAAGACTTGAAATCACAGGCCCAAAGCGAAGATGCTATCATCCGAAGCACCAAGTCTGACCCTTTGACGAGGTTGCAGGCGATGCTGTTATCAGCTATGCATGCACTTCATTCGGAGTCTACAGCGAGAATTTCGCATATTAGTGGTGCGATTATTAGATTTGCGAGTTTGCATGGGTTTCATCAGTTGGTTGATTTAGGGGACGAGGAAAGCCAGATGAAAATCAAGGCTTGGTCTTGTGCTTATATGTAAGTCTTTAGCCTTTTAAGTACAAGTGAGCTTATGAAGGGTCAAATTTGAGCTCTTTGAGAGATGTCAGATGAAGTTAAGAGGCATTCAGGCTTTACTAACTTCTTGCCCTTCATAGACTCGACAGAGCAGTCAGTGGTACACTAGATGTCCCAGTCAGTCTTGCCGATGCATACATATCTTCACCCTTATACGTTGTACGTCCAGAAGAACCATGCTCTATGCCCTGGCTTAGCGATGCGCCTCCGCCGGCCGTAGCACAGGTGCTGTCGAATTTGGGGACATTTGCACATATTTGCAAAGTCAGATTGATACAGTCGTATATCATACATGTCATGCATTCCGTTCCAATCGAAGGAGGATCTACACCGGAATGGCAGGAGAGTATGAGGATGCAGATTGACAACTGGGCGGATGAAATATACTCTCATAGGTAAGGATATACTAAATATACTCTGAAATTACTAGATGTCGCTAATGGTTCGTATCAAGTCTCATGGACAACGAAGGATATCAAAGTCCATTGTGGCTAGGACTCGTTGGCCAATTGTCGAGGATACTTCTCTGTCGACCAACACGTCTGAATATCAATACCCACGTCAGTGACGTAGCTTTCCAAGCAAGTTGTGATGCTTGCACTACTTTCAGAGCTCTACAAAAAAAGCGTCAGGTAGCTCAACCATGGTTGGTAGTAAGTTTTCCCGCGCTCTCAATTCCTGCCTCCACTTCTACTAAAATGCCTAGGTAATCACCCAATTCCAAGCCGGCGTAACAATTCTCTACATAATCTGGGCTCGTGCTCTCCACACTGTTCCCTCCTTCGCCGACGCCGCAATCCGAGACTGTACATCCGTGCTCGCTATCCTCGCTGACAGATGGCAGAATGCAGAGCATTATCGAGACTGTTTTGAGGTTGTTGCGAGAGCGATTCCGAGGTGTTCGAGGCCCGGGTATTTAGATAAGGAGGCGAGGGAGGAGTTGAGGGGGTTGATTGAGAAGGTTAGTGAGGCTGGAGTTCATAGACATGTTAGGACTATGTTGTGTGAAATGGCGGCGTTTAATGAGGATGAGGAGATGAGGATTTGAGAGGCTGTTGCTTGATGCAATCGATCTCTGATGATGAGATATGAAGGTTGTCCATGGAGTTTAGGTTTTGAGGGCAGAGAATCGCTGATGCAGCATCTGATAATGAGATGCGGATGCGGGAAGTGAAGGAAAGGGTTTCAAGCTTGCGCTTCAATGTAGGTCATAGGATCTTGAAACGGAAATGAACTCGAGAAGTCTAGCTGGCTGTTGAAAATGCAATCCTAGGAGAAGGCTATGGCCAGTTTCTTTGATTGTATGAAGAATATTGGGAATGCCTTGGTAAGAAATGGCAAAGTGTGTAGGCTACATGAGATGGAATATTATGTTGGAGTCATGGACTGAAAAGGGAAGCAGATCAAAACTTACTGCCTCTCGCGGAGATATAGATTGGCCTGTGAATGTTACATGAGCTATACGAGGAGGCTAGTTTATAATCCCTTAGCAATGGATAACATGTGGTTTGTCATGTGGTCACGTGGTCAGCCTTTAACTTCACATCGCTCAAGCCGAAGCCTCCAACCTCCCTTCACAATCCGACAAGAAACCTAAACAACGAGCTTGATCATGGAATATGATTTCAACGGACCAGTTCTGAAGGTTCTCCTCCTCATAAGTGGCTTATCCTCCTGCGTAGCTCCCCGCAAAGAGCTCCTCCCTTTCCCAGATGGCCGTCTCGCCTTCGAACATGCACTCTCAACCATCCACAGCGCCGTCCCCTCCGCATCAACAATCTACATCTCTCTCCACAACGAATCACAGAAAGCCGCAATCCAATTCCGTCTCGATGACCCAGCTCCTCTCTTCACCTCCAATGCACCAAGTAGCCACGACGACCATGACGACCATCGTGTGTCGAGTCCTGACCTACAAGTCGTCCTCGATGAAGCAGGGAAAGACACTGGCCCCGCAGCTGGACTCCTAGTTGCTCATTCGCTCCACCCAGAAGCTAAATGGCTGGTTCTAGGATGCGATTATCCTCTCCTTCCGGCGTCGGCTTTGCTGCAGCTCATTCTCGAGTATGGGAATCCGGTCACGTGTTTTGTAGATGAGAAGGAAGATGCGCAACCTTTGATTGGGATTTGGAGTCCGGAGGCTTTAGAGAAGCTAGGAGAGAATGTTGGGAGGGGAATGAGTGGGTTGAGTGAAGTGGTTGAAGAGGTTAAGGGGAAGTTGGTGAGGCCGTTGAGGGAGGAGTGGATTACGGGTGCGAATACGATGGACGAGTGGGAGGAGATTTTAAAGATCTTGAAGAGCAATGATGTTGGGGCATGATGGTCATGAAAGTTCTGAGCATTGGCGGCACTTCTTGGTTGTTACGATCCTAATGATGGGGGATACATATCATACACATTAACGTTGCTTCTAGGCATATAACATCACACCCAACCAGTATGCCAGTCCAGGAACTTCCATTTAGCAACGGCTTTATCTTGTTCGACATTTAGTCGCTCGATATTGTTACGTCCGCCATTCTCCCAGTTATATTTTCCATACCAAAAAGAGGCTTTTTGAAAGCGTCTTGAGGTATCCAAAAGATCAAAGGCGACTCCGATGGAGAGACCATGGTGCATGCCTCAAAACATCAGTCCGCAGCTCACGACGTCGGCGAAGGAGACAAACCACCAGAAAGGAGCTTTGAGTTCTAGGCCGGCGCAACTTGTGAGTGCACTGCCCAGCTTCTCACCATCTGGGACAAGCTCTTCTCACGACGCGAAGCCGATGAGGTCAATTTTAGAATGCGTATCATGCATTATCTTGCCAATATCAGACACGATGCAACGGAATTAATTGTCGAAAATACTGGGAGAATAAGCAGTTTGGCGAGAATGTATGGAAACGATTCCACGACGAATTCTTTGCTCATGAGCTCAATTGTACTAGTTCCTATGAGGCCCTGGTCGCGATGCAGGGATTGTATATGTATGTCTGGCGTCTGGAAAACTATTTCACTGCGCTTGGGCCTGCAAGCCAGGCAGTCTGAGATGGAGACTTGACCAAAGGCGGTGAGCTTTTATCTCATTTTGTATTTCGACTCTCGTAAGGACCAAACATATAACGTTTGGCCAATGTTTTCGCTTCATCTCATCTTCGCTTTTCGCCTATGCCATATCTATTAAGCGAGGTGTTTCAGGGGTATCAGATCGATCTGATACCGAGCGAGTCTGAGATTGTCTAACGAGATGAAGATATTCCACAAATAGATTGATTGACAAATGGCATGCGAGGATGCTCCTATGATTTGCGGTACATCTCGCTACCGGTTGTCTCATTTCTCGTACATGTTTATATTTCGGTTCTCCCCGCCTTGTTTAGTTTTGTTATCCAGCGAGTCTGACACATTCTTTTAGGATTTTTGAACATCGTTTCTTTCTTGTATTATTCAATTTTTGACTAGCGAGTTAATTTTATTCAGCTGAGCTGTATATTCCCCTTCAATTTCAGAATGCGTTCCTCGATCGTTTTTACCACCTTGCTTGCAGCTTTCGCTGCTGCTGCGCCGACTAAAGTTGCAAGAGCTCCGGCCCCGGAAAACACTTCTGTTAATCCAGCTTCCATCACTGGCACTACTTGTACAGACAAATCCACGTATGTTACCCTCGTTCTCTGCACTCGATAACTACGCTAACAAAAACCAGCACACTCGTATCTCACGACATTAACGTTGCACTCCTCGCCATCTGTGGCGGAATCGCAGGGACGATCGAGCAATGTGGCGGCGAACCAACGACTACGACTGGTGAGTCGGGAACGGCAAAGTTCACACTTAATGCGGCAACTTCGGGACAGACAATCGATATCACCAAGGGCAGATGGGAGGGATGCGTCAGAGCGGCGAGAGCGGTCTGTGGGGATACACCATTCACCAGTACTTGTATTGGTGGCGCTGATGTTAATGCGGGGAATGTGGACTTTACGCTTAGTGCTGCGTAGGGTAGGACTGTAAGGTGTGTGGTGGAGGGAGGAGAATCTTGCTTGAGGCAATTGCTGACGATGGAAGAGGAGCTAGTAGGCTCTAATTTGCAGCTGTATATATGTATGTGCAATGGTGAGTGCCAATATGGGAGGAATATGTTCCGAGACCGCAACTTTTCGCTGTCATTATGCGTATAGCCAAGTGAAAAAACGGCGATCATTCGGATGCGAGCGAGGATAATCAAATGGTTCTTTCGAGAAGTTTGAAGCCGAAGCTTCTGCGTTGCATTTATTACCAAACTTTCTGTATTTCACTTCCATGCCAATCTCATCCCATTTAGCTGCAGATGGACGGGCCTAGACCTGGCCAAAAGCGGACATCACGTGACCAGTTGATTTCTTCGTCAAGCATTTCGCGTTCTGCTTTGTGAAGCAACACGAAAACAACTTCTTAGAAGTCATTGCTATGATTTTATAATCTTCATAACCTATAAAGACCCTCATTATCAGTTGCAAAGAGCCTCGTCTCGACCCCGTGAGCGGGATGTGTCTCGGTGTGGCTTCTTGGCTATGCCAAGGACCAATGATTTACTTGCTTTTTTGAGGCTGAAGGCAGCCACCACATTCAGCTGGGTGGGTCGATGCAACACTCCACGAATACATAATGCCGAGGTCAGCCACCTCGACGACGACCTCTCTCGCCCCTCATTTTCAAAGTTGAGAGGTTGGACAGAGTCTCTGACATGTCCGACCAGTATCAATCGCAATGGATTCCTATGCAGTCTCCTCCTCAGTATTCCTCTCAATACCCTGCGCCACCGGGTCCGCAGAGACCAACTCTTGGTAAATATGCGGAAATCGCTGTTGACGAGAATGGCGTCCCGCCATATCGCGCGCAGACTTTCAAGCAGAAGTATTTTGGAGGAGTCAAACGGACGCTTCGGGCTTTTGCTGCAGTTGCCTGCATTGTCCTGATCGTTAACCTTTCTTGGCTGGTCTATGCGAAGTCTCATTACGGGATTGTTGATGGCTTTGGCATCATCCAACGGGGAGAGTGTTCGGACGTCAAGCATCTAAGCACTTGGTATCATCTCTTGATAAATATATTGTCTACGCTGCTTCTGGCTGGAAGTAATGCGTTCATGGCTGCGTACTCGTGCCCTTCGAGGCAGGAGGTTGATAAGGCGCATCAGAGAGGTCGCTTTCTTCATGTTGGTGGCTTGAGCTTCGGGAATTTGAGGGGTATAGCGAAGCGGAAAGGGCTGGTGGTATTGGTTTTGGCGATCAGTTCGGTGCCTTTTCATCTCCTGTGAGTACGCGAGTATCCAATGCCTGAACTATTGTTGACTATTGGACAGGTACAACTCCCTTGTCTTCACTTCTCTTGCCACGAACCAATACTACTGGTCTGTCGTCACCGAAGATTTTATCACGGGTGCTCCTTTCAATCTTTCTGGCCCATGGCAATACAACGACACGACAGTTAAATTTTCCGCATCACCTCCAAATACTTCCTTCGGGGACGTGTTTTTCTTAGACGCAGCTAGTTCTATGAGGCTCGAACAAACTATGGACGACTACTGGACTGACATGCAGCGCAATGCAACATCATGGGAACGACTGGAGAATAAGGATTGCATCAAGCAGTATGAGAATGCCTTTATATCTGGGAGACGAAATGTTCTTCTCATCTCATCTACCAAGAATGACACGAATTCCGTTCTCATGTACGGATCTACCGATATAGAATCCGCCTTGGATGAAAATTGGTGGATCTGTTCCTCGGCTGGCCAGGATGGAGGATTTTTGACCTGCAACCCAGACAGATACATTTCTACAGCAAGCAACTGGACAGTCTTCGATTATCCGATCGAGTACTGCCTCAGCCAGCCTACCAACGATATATGCTCGGTCAATTTCAGCATGACGATAATGATCGTTGTGTTGTCTTTCAATGCGCTCAAAGTTGTCCTCATGCTCTGGGTTCTGTTTCGATTTGATGCTGAGAAGATCCTCACCTCTGTTGGGGATGCTGCTGCCTCGTTCCTCACTTATGAAGATCCGACCACCATGCAGATGTGTCTTGCTGACAAGCGAGACCTTCGGAAACACTGGCAAGGTCGAGGCTTTGCCAGACCATTCAACAATAGGCCACGTCGCTGGGGTCTGGCTGTAAGCAGGAAACGCTGGGCGTCCTTCTTCTGCTTGTATGTTCTTCAACCAACATCTTCGATGATCCGAGCTAATGCCAAACAGGATGATATTCTCCTTCTGCGTCGTCCTTTTCTTCGGAGTATGGGGCTTCGTACACGTAAAAAATCAGGGCATAGACCTGACTCCCTCTGGTCTTTGGACAATGGGCTTTGGATCACTGAATCAGAATGCCTTGGTCATCTACGGAGCAGATGCAGGCAACAATCCCATCTTGATGGCCATCATTGCCAACATTCCTCAGATCTTCTTAGCTGCCGTCTACTTGATGTACACGGGTATCATGAGTTCGATGTTTCTCGCCCAGGACTGGAGCCGGTTCGCCTTCAAAGCACAAACCCTAATGCTCAGCACTCCATCCGGAAAGCAGCGCGGAACATGGCTTCTTGGAGCGCCGTTATCATGGGGTATTGCACTTCTTGCTTTACAAACATTGCTGCATTGGTTTGTGTCGCAATCTTTGTTCATGGTACAGACAAAGGTCTACGATAAAGATGGCAAGCCGTTGGTGTTCTTCTCTGATGGTGGAGCGAACCTCGACTTCTCGAAATTCTCAAACTGTGGATATTCGCCTATCGCCATCATCTTCTCCATTGTTGTTGCGGGTATTTTGCTGCTTAGTGCGTTGGTTTTCATGTTGAGGAAGTTTCCGGCCGGGGCTCCTCCTGTGGTTTCGACTTGCAGTGCGGCGATTAGTGCGGCTTGTCATCCGATGGTTAGGGATGAGGATATGATCTTTAAGAACTTGAGGTGGGGCGTTAGTGGTGGGTTTCCGAATGGGATTGGGCATTGCTCGTTGGTTACAAGTGAGGCGTGGGATTCTGGGAGAGCGTATGCGCCCGCGCCCGGGTATACGTTTGCTTAGAACTATTCAATATTCAGGTTACGAACAATGATGCTACTACAGGCCCACCGGATCGCAAATATGATCTCGGAGATCTGCAAAGGTAGTCTTTGCATATAAGGTAGGGTCTAGGTAAAAGTTTTCGAGGTGGCCGAAGATGGCTTCTGCAGGTTGTGGTCGTGGCGTATTTGCTTTCTCGCTAAAGGAATAGGGGCTGGACAAAAAGGGGTTGGTTCCGCAGGATTTACTCCTCAATTCTGCGCTGACAAACATTCAGGTACACAGACCTCAAGGGCATAAGAGACCCAAGTCCCCATATTTTAGCGCCTAGCTTATTAGTCTTATCGCATCCTCTTGTAGGCATCGGCAAAACGGCTCGGCACTTTTGGGCGATCGGCTGGCACTTTTCAAAATCATCATCACGATGGAACGTCATCGCTGCCCCACTAGCCGACTTCCATAGGTTTGAGAGATAATGGATAAAGACATCCGCGCATGGTCGCCATGCTGATTTGACCTGTGGTCACACCCAGTTTTGTCTACGTCTTCCATCTTTCGCCGTCCTTCTCTATTTTTTTCTCGTTCGATCAACATATCATGGAGGAGAATAAGATCGAGGAAAGGACGCTGGAGAGTGCACCTTCTTTGGCTGCCACAAAGGAAGCTCCAAACACGAACGGAGATTTTTCTCACGTCTCGAATTTCAAAGGAGCAGAGAAAGAAGACGAAAATCTGGTGGAATTCGCTCCCAATGACCCGGGAGACCCTAGAAACTGGCCTCCTTGGCGAAAATGGTCAGTCATCCTCTCCATCACGATCGCAAATTATACCGTGATCTGGAACGCGTCTGGATACACGACTGCGCAAATGATGTTCGAAGAGCAATGGGGAACGTCTGCTGAGGTTGCCGTTTTGCCAGTCACCCTGTATGTGCTGGGTTTGGCGTTTGGGCCCATGCTTTTGGCGCCGCTGAGCGAGTATTTTGGAAGGACGCCTGTTTATCTGTCTACGTTCCTGATCAGCACGCTCTTTTTGCTCGGAACTGCTGTTGTACCTACCGTTGCTGGATTCATGATCTTGAGATTCATTGCTGGCTTCTTTTGCTCGGCATGCATTGGTACGTGAACCCCTCTTTCCATACTTAGATATTTACTAATTTTTCTAGCCAATATTGGTGGGACTATTGCGGATTTGTGGGATCATCACCATACTGGCTTCCCTCTATCTATATTCACACTCACCTCGGCATCGGGATCGTCGAGCGGATACTTTGCGTATTCATTTATCGCGCAACTTCAAGGTCTGAAAGCAGTTCTTTGGGGAATGACCGGTGTAACAGGAGGATTCTTTGTTCTCCTTTGTCTGGTATTGAATTTTAGCGAGACCCGGCATAGTGTCATTCTTCGACGTCGAGCTGCAAAAGCTCGTACAGAAACTGGAAACCAGGATTTGGAGGTCGCGGAGGATATGCGGACACAGAGCGTCAAGCATTTGGCGAACATATCCCTCTCGAGGCCTTTTCACTTCATGTTCACCGAGCCGGTGATCATATTTGCTGCTGCGTATAATCGGTACCTTTTCGGATTGACATTTTTGTTTAATGGAGCTTTTGCTTTGGTATTTGGTCCACAGGGATATGGATTCAGTACGATCGAGGTCGGACTTGCCAACCTTGGAGTTGTTGTAGGAGTTTGTTTCGGACCTCTTACACACCTTTGGCAAGAGCGATACTATCTTCGAAGGATTGAGGAGACTGGAGGAAAGAATATTCCTGAAGCCAGAGTCCAGACCTCAATGGTAGCCGCTGTTGTTTTTCCGGTTTCATTGTTCTGGTTTGCTTGGACGACGTATACATCTGTTCATGTAGGTTTTACTCTCACTGCATATCTACACTTTCAGTGGCTGACCATGTGTAGTGGATCGTTCCAATCATAGCATCTGCTTTTTATGGGTGGTCTTTCTATACTCTTATCCTTATGACGTTTATGTACGTCGAGGATACATATAAGGTTAGCTCTTAATTTCTTAACCCGCTTGCGTTTTCTACTTACATACTTCACAGGTCTACGCAGCTAGCGCACTTGCCGGTGTTTGTTTTGCTCGAAACATCTTTGGGGGCGTCTTCCCCCTGTTCGGAACTCAAATGTTCGAGAATCTAGGATATAGATGGGCTGGTTCACTTCTCGGCTTCTTGGCCCTTTTGTTAATGCCGATTCCATTCATTTTAGACCGCTGGGGTCGTGCATTGAGGAAGCGAAGTCCATGGGCAAGAGAGCATATGGATGATTTGGAGGATGATGAGAGAGAGGCTATGGGCGTCACTTCTAGGATCGTTTCGGGTTGAGGTTGTCTGACGTGGAGCCTAGTGAAAGTTCAAGTACTTTTCGATTAAAGGTCGTGGACTCGCCGAGGATGCTCAAATATGGCAAAAGAATTAGTAAGCGCAAACGCTGCTACACTACTGTTATCTCACCGCAGGATGGCTTCGCCTTTTATCGCAGATCAGCTTCTACACTACACAAGACATGACCTACACTCGTCTTTCAAGTATACGAGCGATGGGTGTCCTTGATTCATGAAAGCTGCTGTGAAGGATTTCGCAGATATTTCGATTGAAGACCAAGGTTTCGGGAGTCTATTGGCTGGGAGTATTATTCCGATGATACGTTTGGAGCACCAGATCTGTGTAGTGACAGGTCAGTTATACAATCAGACTTTTATTTTTGAGGAAACATAAAGTGTTCATGTAACTACCAATCGATTTCGGCGTCCCTGCTACTTTATCTCCTGGTTGAGTTTGGTGAGGGCCACGTCCGCACTCCCTATGCACTTCTTTATTGATTATTGATAGCAATAATTGGGTACTCGTACTCTGCTCCATACGGTATGGTTGTGGTTGACAACCATTGTCCAAGCTGTAGTGAGCAGGAAGCTACCTCGAGCGCAGTGAAAATCAAGGAAACGGGTACGGCTCTTTTAAATGGGAAAAGGTAATTCATATCATCTTACAAGTATGATGAAAGCATGAATTCTCATTATTGATGTGAGATCTCGAATTTCTAAGTCTGTAGGCGTTGAGAGTGGGGTAGCGAAGTACTTTGTCCCCCTGCCCGATCGGGGGCACCAGCGGCTATTTCTCGGTCAGGCTCTGGCCTCTCAGGCATCAGGTGTTCTGCCTGACGTCTCCTGAAGACCTTTCCAATCCTGCGCGTCGGCACGGACCACAACGACGACCACCATGCAAAAGCAGGCTGAAATGCAGGACACCATTCTTGATCTTGCTTGTCGTTTCTTCTAATTGTTGTGATGCGGTACCTGAACGTGTTTCCAGAACTTCTGATTATGCACCTTGGGCAGCGATCAGCATCCTCCGAGGCTCAAGGATGTCACTGAAGTTCAACCATTCGTGATCTCAAAATTGGTGTCCACTGCGGGAATACAATGCACAACAAGCGGGAGGTAACAGCAAGTCAATGTTGTTGCTAATCTTACGTGCTCTCTGATCCTTCTGGATTTATTTCCATTCTCATCTGAGGCTCTCTTTTAGAGCAACTTGCTCGAAGTTAGTCTTCGCGAGTCGTCGAGCCGTCCCAGGCTCAGGCATAAAGGGTGAAAGTTCACCCGTCCTCTACGACTTTTGCATCCTCGTTTCACATTCGTTCTAAAATTAGGATGCGTTCGTTTTTTGTGTTGAGCGGCATTGCCGCGATCGCATTACTTGTCGTTCCTTCGGAAGCAGCAACAAATTCGACAATTAACTCCCAGGTACGCTTGGCTTACGCCAGGGATACTGGGATGTACGTTTCGTGGAATACGTTTACCAAGCTCAGCAATCCCACTGTCAAGTATGGATTGGCTCCGGATTCGATGAACCAGTCGGCATCATCGAGTGTGTCCATCACATATTCCACATCCTTAACACACAACAATCACGTCAAGCTCACGGGCCTGAAGTCCGACACCATTTACTATTATTCTCCCATCGGATTGTTGGAGGACAACACGATTTCTGTGCCATACACCTTCAGAACGAGTCGCTCGGTAGGAGATGGCACCCCGTACTCAGTGGCAGTGGTCGTTGATCTCGGGACTATGGGTGCCCAAGGCCTCACGATCAGTGCTGGGAAAGGCGTTGCATCCACAAACGTTTTGGCGCCTAATGAGACCAATACCATTCAATCATTGACTTCTGCCCTTAACTCTTACGAGTTCCTGTGGCATCGTAAGTTTGAGCATATCCTAGACACTTTGGCATTATTGACACCTCGTAGCTGGGGACATAGGTTACGCAGATTACTGGTTAAAGGAGGAGATCCAAGGATTTCTTCCGAATGCCACAATTGCCGATGGCTACAAAGTCTACGAGTCTATCCTTAATGACTTCTACGATGAGATGACAACTATCACTACTACCAAGCCATATATGGTTGGCCCAGGAAATCATGAATCTAATTGCGATAATGGAGGTACAACTGACTCAGCCCACAACATCACATACAACGTCTCAATTTGTATACCTGGCCAAACAAATTTCACTGGTTCTATAAATCACTTCCGCATGCCATCAAACGAGTCGGGTGGAACGGGCAACTTTTGGTAGGTTTGCCTTCGCGGAGAAATGTCCCCTCCTTTAAAGTCTGCAGCTTGGTGTTACCCTTACATGCTTGCATATCTCATCACCCCTCAGACATGCACCCCTTCTCTTTAAAATGTATGATAGCAGAATACTAATTCCGAGATTTTGGGAAACAGGTACTTATTCGACCACGGCATGGCCCACTATATTCAGCTTGACACGGAAACTGACCTCGGACATGGCTATATCGGCAATGACGAAATTGGCGGTTCAGAACGCGATGCTTCCGGACCTTTCAGCTCTATCATGAATGCTCAAACAAACTGGCTTGAAGCAGACCTGAAGGCGGTCAATCGGTCCAAGACTCCTTGGGTAATTGTTGCTGGCCACAGACCGTGGTATCTCTCACATGCCAATGCCTCTGGAACCATTTGTTGGACATGCAAAGATGTTTTTGAGCCTCTGCTGATACAGTATGGAGTCGATCTCGTGCTCTATGGGCATTCTCACGTGTATGAGCGCAATGCTCCTCTAGCGAACGGTGTCATCGACAAGAATGAGCTCAACAATCCTTCCTCGCCATGGTACATCACCAACGGAGCTGCTGGTCACTATGACGGTCTTGATGCTCTTCAAGTCCCGTACCAGAAATATCAGAGATATGGCCTAGACACCACCAATGCTACATATGGCTGGAGCAAATTGACGTTTCATAACTGCACACATTTGACCCACGACTTCGTGGCGAGTAAAAATGGAGTTGTCATGGACACTGCCACGCTCTATAAGAACAGGACTTGCGCTGTTGGTAAGAGCTTGGGAGATAGTACCGTATCAAACTCAACAAGTTCTGGAGTCCCAACGACTGTTACTGCCAGTGGTGCAGGACGGAATGTTGGAACGGTCGTGGCTGCGTTTGCTGCTGTTTTCGCGGTTGTCTCTGTGATATAGGTTTCGTAATTGACGACTCGAATCTCAGTCCTCTCCAAAGGCAATATTGATCGCGTACACTACCTCCTCTCCCTGCACGTGGAATATCATTGATAAGGCTCGTCTAGGTGAGACCTCGCTTCGAGCAGGGGGTCGCTCCGGTGAAGCTCTCCGGTAGAATACTATGATCAGTCATTCAGTAGAGGTCAGTAGAGTCAGGTAAGCACTTAGATGCATGTAGCATACAGCATATGGTTAAATTATGCACTTTATAGCTGACACTCTTCTTAAGAACAGAAGGGCAATCTTTGACCCAGAGCCACATCACGTGATTACAATACATTCCTGGAACTCTTTGCCTAAAGCACTCCCGCTAATGACCTGCTCCTGTACGGATATAATTAGTTGAAACAAGGTGCCCTTTTATAGATCTCAAGTTCTCGAATGAAACCTTGCCAATCTATCACGCGGTGCTTAGTCAACTGTGGGGACTAAATTAACAGTCCCGTCATTTAGGTAACGTCTCTCCATTTTCTCCACTTCACTGCCTCAACCAACATCATCACATCCAATGATTTACAGCCAGGAAAGGTTTGCCTATTTCATCATCGCCCCTCGGACCTTGCATTACATATAGTAACTGACCCCTCGACACAGACAACGCTTTTGCAGCTTTAACTGGACGACATCAATGACCTCCGGTATACTGGATAATCACCAGGACGCTTACACGAAAATGGTTCGCGGTTCCACACATCAACAAATATATGACAGGATGACGGACTCGGGAGGAGATGCCTTTTGGATGGCTCCTTCCCCAGAGCGGGGTTTTTATGCGACCGTTTGATGCAGAAGTCGGCCGGTGCTCATACTCAAGTGAATTGAGTACTGGTTGTGAGGCGAATGTGGAATCTTTGTTGCGTTGACATAAAGGCAGTATGTAGGCTTGATTGTGGACTTTCTTTGTCCTTACTCTCTTCCAATCTCATTTCACTTCCAACTCTACACTACTTCTCCCACATTATTCAGAACGTCATCGTCAAAATGTCTACCTCGTTCTCCTCGTTACCAATTATCTCACTTTCTGCTTTGTCGTCATCGTCTCCGCAGCCCAAAGAGCTCGCAGAATTGTCTACCCGCTTGGACGAAGTCTTCTCCACTACGGGCTTTGTTTATCTCACTGATCTACCTCTCACTTACACTCATGAGGATGTTTTCAATCTCTGTGATGAGTTCTTCGGGGCCAATGGATTGTCACTGGAGGAGAAGATGACGCTTGCGAAGAAGACCTTCGTCAAGACTAACAAGAACACATATCGAGGGTATGCTCATCTTCCTGCACATATACTGCGTACTGACCGACTTTCAAGGTACTTCCCCACGCAGCTTGATGCGGACAATCTCAAGGAAGGTTTTGAGCTCGGTACACCAAACAGCAAGGCCATTGTTTCCCCACTCACTGGTCCTAAGTTTGACCTTACGGAACCCAACGTCTTTCACCCTTCCTATGCCGAATTTCAAACTCGCTGTGAGACCTTACATACCGAGCTTCAATCATTGTCTGCACGACTCCTCTTCCTCCTTGCTGTCGCCTTAGGCAAGTCTGCATCATTCTTCGATCATTACCTCACCGATTCCCTCAGCACACTCCGCCTTCTCCACTACCCTCCCATTCCAGCCGAGCGCCAGCAAGAGCTTGTCTGTACCCCTCATACCGACTCCGGCATCCTCACTCTCCTCCACCAAGACCCTACCGGCGGTCTCGAGGTCCGAAATAGTGAAGGCGCATGGATCCCAGCCCCGTATGTCCCCGGTAGTATGGTCGTGAACATTGGCGACTTAATGGCGCAAGTCAGCGGCGGCCGTTGGGTCGCTACTTTCCATCGGGTTCGCTCGGCGAAGAGGGACGACGGCGAGATCAAGGGCCGCTACTCTGTTCCGTTCTTCTTTGAGCCGGGATTGAATTGCGTGGTGAAGAGTGTAGAGGGGGATGAGGTAGTTTATGGTGAGCATGTGTTAGAGAAGATGAAGGGTTGGATCGAGTTTCAGGATGTGGTTGAGGATATGGCGGATAGAGTTGCTGATCAGAGGATGGCGGTTGAGGCCTACTGAGGTTGGTATTTTATAGGGGAGTTAGTGTGTAGGTTGCGATGCTTTATATGCCTCGACGCGGGACGCTTCATGGTGCTCGCTTGAGCTCATACCTACATACTTAGACCTTATGATAAAAGTATGTATGACTTCCACATCTCAGGGCTGAGTTCAGCTTCGGTTGCCGTGAACGGAAGGCCAACCAAGTGGTCGCACGCCTATCTTGAGAGAGTGTGTGTCCAGTTCGCAATGCATTTCTGCTTAAGTTCTTATAGCGTCTTCGTGTTAAATAGGAGAAAAACTTACGCTCCTCATTGGAAAGTTGAAGGTACCAATTACACCATGTGATCCACCTCTGCTTCATGAGAGACTTAAGTGTGGTTATTCAGGGAGGCAGTTATTCGATACGCGCAGGCCTAAGTTTCTTAAGGACATGAAGCAAAAGTCTCTACTGCTTTTACATTTATCAAAGCACTTATCACGGGGTTGCTAGATATCACGTGCGTTTAGACACATTTGTTCGGCACTGGGCAATCCCGAAGGGTTCAGCATCAGGATTTCAAACCCGACTGATCTATCTGTCTATCTCACTACTACTGAGATTGTACGGCGAGGGGGATTGAACATTATCACACGTGACGTGTGTTTCGGCCGTTGACACCCCGCCCGCACCTGTAGGATCGGGAAAAGTGTGGCCGAGTTGATATCAATCTCTAAATCTTAGGTGTCACGACAGGCATGATGACTTTTTCAGCTGCTGGCAGATTCGGAGAAAGTATGGCCGAGTCATAGCCTCGTTCCCGGACTCGCATGCATTGTTCTCCTCCAGACTTGCTGCTTTTATACGCACGTCTCTTTTATCTGCTGGACTAGGTTTCCGGGAATCCTGACGCTTTCACCTCCCGAGCTGCCAGTTTTGGGCCCCCTCCCGCAGGGCGTCTTCGCAAAAGCAGCATTGACATCATATCTTACAGATATGTAAGCGAAGCCAGCCAGATCCAGCCTTACCAACCAAGAGAGAATGGTAATCGTCAGCCTCGCTAATGCTGACTGTCATCGCACGGTCAGTGATTATCATTGCACGGTCAGTGAAAGTAAGTTAGTCTGCAATCAAGTCGGTCCATAGTCAAAATTACCTTATTTTTGAGCAAAAATCGGATTTAAATAAGAAATTTATGTTAAGCTTATAATCTATTTATTATATATGATATATGCATAAACCATTTAAGTTTTATAGAATTATTTAAAGATATGCAAGTAACGCGCATTAAAAAGCGCGAAATCCAAGCCTCCCCGGTTAAACTCAAGTACGATTCCGGTGGTAAAACCGAGCTCTTAAATCTAAGTGTATTTTGGCACCCAAATCTCATTGGACTAACTCGCTTGCAGGACCAACTCGCTTTTATTAACTATGAACGGCAGGTCGTCAAACAAACCCCTCGCTTCTCAAAGGCCCTCTAAAGTCCTCGAAATGGTCAATAGCGTCCAGACGCCCAGTTTATGTGGTCGGTACACACACGGTTCCCGTCCGTAAGGCGGGGATGGAGCCGCAAACAGATCATATTTCGAAGCGAATCGCCGACCAAAAACTTAGTACCGGAACATCGAAATTTGCGACATTCAGCATAAGCGAGATTGGCGATTACCGGCAACACTGATGCACAGTCAGAATGCTTGGGGTTCGTGATTGACTGAATCTTCTGCGGGAGGCGAACGAGGGATCAATAGCAGCAAATGGCTGGATAGGAACCCATGTAGATGGTGTTGGTGCTGCACCTGGCTGATTTTCGAGTCAACCATAGTATCGTCTGACCTATATTCTTCCTCAAGTCCACAAATTCAACAAGCGGGACTGTCAAAAGTACCGTTGCCTTGAACTGCGATTTACAAACTCAGCCTCCTATTCGAGGAAATAGGGGAAGCAGGCTTTTTTCGGAGCTGTGAAGATATGGTGGGTAAATCGGCGCATATCCCGCACTATGTCATCTCCAGTCCTGCCTTCTGATCTAACCCAATTCCTTCCAATGTCGTTTCTTTCTTATAAGAAAGGCAGTCTTGCACTCTCCTCTAGTGAAAACAATAGCACACTATAGCTAAAGTCAAGGCTCAGCCTACAAACCACATTTGTATACCAATTTCGGCCTCAATCATCTTAAAGTTCCTCGCCATGAGTATCTCACAGCCTAGAGAGGGTGGCTTCGAATCACCCCAACACAAACAAATACTTGGGTTCAGGTAGTACTTGAAGACTGTATCAGTGTAGTGAAGCTCAGGCTGACTTGTACCTCTTCAGTGATCTTGTTGTATCTGCTTCCACAAGCACTTCGATCATGTCAATCTCCACCGCGACATTAAACAATATTGATAAGCTCTCCGATACTCGACCACATCTGCTCCGCAAGCAAGCTCATCCCCTTACCATCGAACAAATTCATAAAAGTCAAGGTGGGAATATCGGTGTTGATGTTGAAGGTAGTGAGGATGGTGATGATTGGTCGCACGTTGCTACATGTGGCAGAGATCATGCGTCTGGATCTAAAGCGAAGGTGTCTAGGACCTCCTATCAGTTGGATCGATGGGTCTACGAGACACATGAGGGAAACATACCCTTGGCGGAGAAGTTAGAGAAATCCAAGTGATGAATTAGGGGTTATGGTAGGCTACAGTCTGTAGTTAAGACTTTACATTTTTATGCTGCCATATAATTAAGAAGAAATCATGAAGTGAAGAATATTCCGAATTTTGGGGTCCTTTGTTCTTAGATTTCAGTCGGGTCCGACCCATGGGAGCGACTCGACCCATGGGTCCTTACGTAATCTGGACTCGACCCATGGGTACCCAAGGGTCGAGTCCAAATATCTCGTGGGGCCCCATGGGTTTAGGATTCGACCCATGGGTCCCTTGGCGGACTCGTAGATCTCTTGGCAACTTGGAGATTGAGCTTTGACAAGAAAGCGTCGGTCCGATATTATATCCGAAATTAAATGTTTCACATCACTCACTTCAAGCATATTTAACTTATTCGTTTAATATATTTAAAAGTTAAAACAAGATATTTAGCTCCGGATCAAAACTTGTAATGCCGCAGCCGATGCGATTCGAAATATTCGACACCCGTGACTAAAAAGTAAACTACGTGTTTTTACGTGTTTTAACGTGTTTTTACGTGTTTTAATATAGTTTATATATAATATAAGATTAATATAAAAATTAGTATAGATCACGTGCAAGTCTATTTAAAGGACCATAGGTCTGCCAAGGACCCATGGGTCGGATCCTAAACCCATGGGTTACCCACGGGTCGAGCCCAAAAAAATCGAGAGGATTCGCCATGGGTCGAGTACCCATGGGTCGAGTCCATATTTTTCATGGGGCCCCATGGGTACCCATTGCGCAGCGTAATCTAGCCTATATCGCAAGCTTCTGGTCGACGTGTACTGCGCCTAGTCTTGTGCCAACTCGTTTAAATATCAAAATCTATGTTGCCTGTATCTAAGTGGCTCATATCTCCCTTGAACATACTGCAACAGTGATATACGACATTTGAAAGCTATGTAAGTACGCCGTAAGTCAATGAAACTAAATAGTAGTTACACAGCAGGCGGGAATTACAGCCTTATAATAAACTGGCCAAACTCTTCAGGCTTTTGTCGGCATGCTTCCTGTTTGTGCTACGTATTCAACAGCCGAAAGATTCCATAAGTTCCGAATTTTTTACATCAGAAATAGCAAGGCGAGGTTGACAAAATGAAATATTGCGAGACATTGGAGTAAAACCTAGCCAACGGCATGCCGTCAAAAGGAATGCGGCAGTTCGGGCCGAAATTCCAAACTTGTTGATTGGTGCAGAATGGAAGCTGTGACTGAACCTCCATACGTCTTTAGTATCACGTGTGGACAGGCTCAAAGTTTTAGCTCCCGCTCCCTTCCAGGTTGATCAATCTTGTAGAGGTCCTTACCGCAAGAAATAGAGACGTCTGTGGGTTTCTATATTTGGTGCGTCTAAGGAAGGAAGAGCTCGCGAGAGCGAAAGCTATTTACATGAAGTGGGGTGCTAGGGCACGTGACTACCATTATAAATCTCGTCCGCCTCATTTTTGCGAAATGATGCGCGTCAATAGGTTTGCGCTGAGTACGATTGGGCAAGCAACGCTGAAGCAAGCAATGGTCTCAACGCCTGCGTCTACCAGGGTTATTTCTACCTATCATGATGAAGGTTGTTTGGGTGTACTGAGGTTCTCAGAGGTTGTGGTTTAACCCGGATTACCTCGGACTTAGGGGATGGCTGACTTGGACATCAGTTTTTCTGCACAGCATCTATACGCAGAAAAAAAAGAGGTCATCATTCGTTCAATGCTTTCTCAGGGCGTTGCTTCCTGCATATCAGCGAATGAACTTTTATGAAAGCTGACGGGCATTCGTTTTGAATGTGCAGCGAAAAGGCCACGGTCCTCGCACACGGCTATGTATATAAACTGTGCCCAGTCTCTGAAAAGGAGTCCTATTTTCATCATTCGATGTAGCTGGTCCAAGATCCAGACGGAATTCCACCATATTTATACCATTACACTTCTCCAACTTCAAGATATCAAAGAACGGTATGCCAAGCACTAATCCTACCGTGCGCAAGGACAAGTTGTAGGAGTTTCAACCAATAAGCTGAAATAGGATCCATGCTGATAAGCCTTTCATAGAGAAACAACGCCGAAGCCTAAGCTTCCTATTCCTCTTCCTCGTCACGATATCCATGACTACAACTCGAAGCCTCAAGACCAAAGCAATACCTTCCCAAACCATGGACAGATAGGCTCACGCGTCGCCTCCGAGACAGCCGACAGGTTGAACAAATATATCAAGACTGAAGGTGGTGGGAGAAATGTCCACTTAGAAGCACAACTCACGTGTTGGGCATACGAGGTCGACGATGCTAAGCTCACACTCGCTGAGAAGTTGGAGAAATCGAAATGGGATAACGGAAACTGTGGAGACCAATGAAAGGACATGAGGTATCAGAGCATTATGCTCGTCGTCAGCTTTGGGGGAGCGACTTATGACTTATGAAAGAAGACTTGCCAATTGTTCGAAGAACAATGTCTCTAATGCTCGGCTCCCCTGACTCATCATGTGACCTCGCAAATGTATCACACTTTACTGTTCTATCGTAAAAGGGATTTTTTCCCCCATAAATCACACCTCTCTAGTCTCTCCTTGTACTACTGAGGTAGCTGCTGAATAGGTCAGTGATAAGTTACCATGTACTGTAGAAGTCGAGGGAAGTAGCTTACCTAGACCAGTTCTTGTCGCACCATAGGCTACCAGCGAGACCTCTCACCCATCTTAACGACATCTATTGTTATCTCTTTTATATGGCCGAAACAAAACCATCATGTGATTCGTTTGCTTACCCGCAATCTTCTGGGTTTCTCTTCTGTCAAAATGTCCACTTCCTCGAGCGCTCGCATGGTGTTCCCGTCTTTTCAACGTATAGCAGTCGAAATGTATGTCCAAGATTTCCAGTTTGCCATCAACTGCCTCGAATACGATCTTTCGAAATGCTGGGAAATGTACTCCTTTATAATGTCTCCTTCTTGGCATACGTCGGTCGGCGAGGTGCACTTCAGTCATACAATTCGGGGATGCGCAAACTGAGCGAGGAGATGGAAAACATTTCGTTGGCATGATCCATCCCTGGAAATGCAGAAATCAATCTACACCTATATAGAGCCTTTTGAGATAATGAGTTAACTGGTTTCCAGTGTTGTTGAAACCATCATGCCTACTTATGGATCATGAGCCTTAACGCCGAATTCTTAGTTGAAAAAGGAGTATGAAAAGTCTTGCTTACCTCTGAATCATCCGACGCCCAGATCGAAGCGTACCATGATGTTATGCTCGAAATCGTGATATGAGTCCAGCGCAGCCAATTAGTCATTCGAGAAGAACACGACAGCTGCATCTACCGCAAACCAATCTGGAGTCTTCAGGACCATACATGATATCGCAAAATGGCTTGTTGTGGAAAAAGACCGGCGCCTTACTTTCGTAAGGTAATGCACGCAATTTTCGCCCAGCTTAGGTGTTGGCGTCCATCTCACAAAACGTGGCTGTTACCTTAATCCGCCACATTCGACCTGCTAGCGAGCACTCCGGCCGGCAAGCAAAATACACAATGAACATTTATTAAGCTAATTGGCCATATTATACATCAAGCAGATCAACTATCTGCTATGAGGCTGGCACTGAGCGGTTTTGGGAAGTTATGCGCGACTGCCCAATCTACCTATCATTTTTGCAGCTACCATGCATTCGAGCCCACCGTATTGATGGTGGCCGCATGTCTTGGAAGACGGATTGCATGGTCTGACAGGAAAACGCTGTATATCTGAGAAGACAGCGCCGTATGGCTGAGGAGATAGGCTGCGAATGTTGTCTTCCCGGTGTTTGACTTGCCGGCATGACGGGCTGCGCGCCTCCAAAGGCATCGACAGGCTCTCCGTCGGAGAAAAAGGTGGCCGATATTGACGACTTGCGCAAATGAGACAGATCTGCAGAAATACTAACACTCAAATTAACAAACAATATAAAAACATTTGATTTTCAAGTATAGTAGCTATTGTTGAAGTCATCTCTCAATATTAATTTGAAATTAGAAATCGCATCGTCGAGAAATGAAGTGTTGTTCACCTTGGTGTTCTCGCTTGTCAAAATCGGGTCGTCCGGGTCGTCTGCTCGTGGCCCTTTACTGCACGCTCGGGCCATGTCAAAATCAGCGCTGCAAAGCCGCATTACCATGTGCTGCATGTAAGTGGGGTCGTCCTGACAGTAGACCCAGTAAGCTGCGCTTTGGAGCGCAGAGGACCCGGACCAGCTAGCTGCCCTTGGCTGTCCCTGCCTGGCCTCTTGCAGCGCGAGAAGCTGGGACTGGTCAAGCCGGGCGGGCGCGGGCTCCTGGCTCCTGGCTCCTGGCCGGCCTCGACGACTCGCCGCACCTGCGGAGATCAGCTGCGCTGCCTGCCCTGGGAATATGGATGCTTCCTTCGCGGTTTGCGCTCCACCATCGAATAGCATGGCGGGACAATGCTGATAACACACACATGTCCGCTTCACCTGCTCTGCGATTCATCTGATACGCAGGCAAAGGACAGACTGAGTAATTTAATCCCTGAGATCTCATACTAGGAGTGCTGCAAATTTCTGTTTTTGGTCGAAGCCACGACAATTCATGTGGGCTTCCCGCTGAAAACAAGGAGCTCTACACACGCGGGGACTTCAGTACTGTCGTCCGTTCGATGCAATACCTTTTGGGCGTTGACGGAGGCGAGGCGCTCTCTCAAGGATGTGTGACCACCTAGCAAGTGCTTAGAACCTTCTTTAAAGATGTTCGGATCCCCTCTCTTGAATTAAGATGGAGCATCGCATTACTTCTCCAGACTTTTTTAAGTTTGAACGGTCCTTCACACTGAGCAGTACAAGAGCCTTAACCACGCTAAGATTCCCTGATTTGCCAGCTATCAAGCAGACATTTTTTCTGTATCCAGACACTCGCCCATAGGGACATCATACTTCCACAGTAGCAGACACAACGTCCGAAACGTCTCAGAAAGCCTTGGGCACAAAGTAGGCTTCTACATTGCACGTTTTCATCCATGCCTTGCTGATTGACATCGTACCCAGTACCTCCAATACTCCTCGAGTATATACCGATACAATGTCTCAAGATAAAGCGCATCAAGACCTTCATACTACTAAGCATCCCACCTCCGCTTCGCAAGAAAGCTCTGCCCCAGATGCTGCTCATGCAGCTTGGTCGCACACCGGAACACAAGGCTATGGATCGCATGACAAACAAACGCTCATTGCGGAAGAAAACACACATCAGTTGCAGCAGTGGGCGTACGAGACTTCGACTGCCCAGCTCACGGTTGCCGAGAGACTTGAGAAGTCAAAATGGGAAGCAGGAAATTAGCGATCAGGAGCAGATGTGAGAGAGTAGCATCTTAAGGATGGCTTTGTCGTGGGGTGAAGTATACTTACCGATTGCTCCTGTCACAATAGACTTCAGTTTGTAACTTCACGACTCCTGATTCGTCATGTGACTCTCCTCTTTCCCGAACCACATTACCATATTTCATTGTTCCATCGTAATAGCCAGCCCCTTCCAAAACTCACACTTCTGGACCAGCTCTTCCGGTATTGTCTCCATAGCCGTTCCATTAGTCTGCAACAGAATCCTTCTCCCACCCTGCTCACCATCCGCACTCCCAAAGCTCTCCCAATGCGGCGCGGGGCTGTACTTATACCGATTTGGACTCAGATCTCTCACGAAACTAATCCAATAGTTCATCATAATTGGCACAATCCCAGCATTATAAGTCGCGTAGCTCGAATTCGGATTATCGCCTGCGTCTCCGACACCAAAAATGGCAGGAGACTCGAATGTGTGAGGAACACCGAGTCCAGCATCAACATTGTTTTGTTGCAGGACATTATAGCGGTAGTTCCAGACCTGGTATGGAGTGTTGACTTTGGAGAAGGATGAGGCGAGAAGGTTGCCGGCACAGGTGAATGTTGAGTCGCCGTATGCTGCGGAAGCCGACGGGAAATAGGCAGCATGTTCGGGAAGGGGTGGCATGAGTGGGTATTGTGCGTTGATCGCATCCGTGTCTTCGGTTGTGAGAAGGGGATAGTTGTTCTGGAAAAAGGCTGCAACATCAGCAGGAGAACTGGCGTTGGCTGCGAAGCCTGAGCCTTCGTTTGTGTCATCTGGTGTGAGATCTGTGAGCTTGTCAAAGTAGTGGGATAGACTTTACGCACCTCCCACTATGATGGGTACTTTGACGAATCTTCCCTGATCAATCAAGCGGTAAGGATAGTCTCTAATGAAATCTCCGTCGATAGTTGGTGTCCAATAGAAAAGGGGAACAGCAGTTCGACCGGGATAGATGGTTGGCACATTGACAGCTTGAAGAGTTGCTGTGTCTTTCGATCTTAGGCATGTAAGCTGATCAGTTGTATTTCCACACCCTGCAGCAATGGCATATGTGTCAAATTGCCACTCAAGTTCTGAGATTTGGGGTTGAGTGGGGAGGAATGGAGATTCGGCGATACCGCCGACAAAGAGATTGTCGTTGCGGCCTCCACTATGACCAATTAGCCACAATGAGAAACCAAAAACTACGGCTTACTATGCAGTAAGGTGTAATGCAACCGAACCAGCACCAGCTGAAGCTCCGTGTATCACCACGTGATTGGGGTCTCCTCCAAACTGATAGACGTTAGCATAGAGTGAAAAATTGATTAATGTAAGGTACCTGTTCGATGTGATCTTGTACCCATTTTAAGGCGAGTCTCTGGTCAAGTAGACCAACATTCAAATCTCCACCAGCTCTGATTTTCTCGCTTGCTAAGAAGCCCCACGACGCAACTCGATAATTGAAGTTGACGAACACAATGTTCTGCTTCGAGGTTGCCACCACTGCGGAGCCGTTGTAATTTGCATTCGAATTGGCGACGTATCCACCGCCTTGTATATACACCCAGACAGGTAGCTTTGATCCTGCTGTTGCTTTCGCTGGGCCCCAAACATTGATGAAAAGGCAGTCCTCGGCTTGCGTGGACGATGGCAATTTAGTACTAATGCCAAGACAGATAGGTTGGAACTTAAACCATCAATAACTGACGAGGTAGCTGGGCATTCAGAAGCGTACATTTGTAGCATTCTGTACGCCAACAGTTGCTAACGGATCGACAGGAGCTCTAAATCTCAAATTGCCGACTGGTGGTGCTGCAAATCGCATGCCCAGATACTGGTTGACACCGGCATCCAGGGTGACGCCTTGGTATTGAGAATACCCCAAATCAATAACAGGCTCGTTGCGTGAGATGGCGGAGGAAAAAGGAGTCGCCGCAATGCACACGAAAAGGGAAGCCCATACTAAAAAAGCGTGAATGAGCAACATAGCTGACAGAAAATAATTGCAAATTGAGCAAAGACAAAAGATGCCCGACCATGTTGGTGTTTTGATTTTGACTTAGCCTGGAACTTGGCCGCCTCTTACCCACTAGCCAATAAGGTTTCGGTGTATCATTGCTGCGAGTGAGGGGTCGGAAAATTTCTTGACCCTCCGTGGTTGAAAGAATGACCGAAATGCCGGTCACAAGCGCCATGAGAACGCGACCAAAAAAATTCCAAAACTGCAAGATAATTCTCTAGAGTGTAAAAGACTTTGCGCAAAAGGTGTACTGTTAAAAACGTCATGGATATCCCATCGTCCGTTCGGGTCCCTTCCGTATGATTCGAAAGATAGCTATAATTCCAGCATTCTTTAGGATACAAGTCCCTATTTCTTCAGCGCTTCAGTCACTAAACTTTCAGGGTATTAAAATCCCTGCATCCACGCTAGGACCCGGACGGACGAAGGAATAGGTAGGAAGGAAAATGGCACCACGTGACTTAGAGCATCTCAAGTTCGACTTCTTAGATGACCACTGAGATCAAGAATTGAGAGCGATTTAGAGGATTCAAATTTGCTCGAAGATCCCGATAATGATGCTAAAGATAGGGAATGCGTGGATCACATTGTACGTCTGCTCTGGCGAAAGCCCAACAGACTGTTTTGTGCGCCATGTAGAGTTGGAAACAACAAGTAATCTTACGTTTTCTCGCTGCGAAGGCGCATCAAGTGAAATGCAATGAGTCAGAATGTATCTTATAGGGCACGAAGTTGAAGGCTTTGCTATAACGATCATTACTTGAAATAACCAGAGACACGCAATCGGCCTTGACCAACAACCATAAACTTTCGACTTCATCTCTAGTCCTAAGCAAGCCAGTGACAGAGAACAACAACAATGTAGAATAGTTAGGTCAAGAGACAGCCAACTGACTACTCTTACCATCCGCCCACGAAAACATGTGACGCTATATCGACATACCCATACGTTCTTTGGTAAGGTGCATGTGTCCTAATCGTTTCCGAAAAGGACAACTTGGCATGATAGTAACGAGCGGCCATACCCATACAGGAACGAACAAGCTTTTGTTGCACATCGCAAACGTGTTGACGAAGTATATTAAGTGTTCAGTCGCCCCCTTTCTCCCTCCGTCACTTCCACATAGCGTACTGCGCACGTGACACAAAATTGATGAACCCGTTTGGTGCTCTAATATCGGGATGAGAATATCCATATACTCTGTAAGAATACCTAGAGACTATTGGAGCTAATTGAGTGTCTGGTTTGCGTTGGAAAAAGTTGTCCGTCCCCCTTGGGCCACGTTCTTCGGATGTTGTCGTCTTCCCATTCCTGTCAGGGACTGACTGACGACTACACACTTGTAGGAGATGCTTTTGAGAACAATCTCTCTGGGAGGATGAGCTTGTGGGCTCGTTTTTCTCAATAGAGAGGCAAGAAGACAAGCTGGAGGAGGAGCTGGAGGTTGGAGGTTGGAAACTGCTCGGCAATTTTAGCGCCAACGCGTTGTTAAATTTCCCGTGCAATCACAACTCTTAACTTCACGGTCAAACACCAGAACATCCCAATCATAATCAACCACGTCTTACTAGACAAGTTATGCGATCAATCCACGCCATATTCTCGAATTTCTTTCCGCAATCAAAGAACTGTGACTACCGTGATGTGAGCAGAGGGTAGCGAGGCATGATGAACACTAGGCAGGCATCGGCCTCGTCAAAAGCAATTGCCCTCTCAGAGTCGCGAGATTGGGATCAAATCCTGATGATAGTCAAATTTGCGCACTTACGCACAAAAATGATTTGTCAGTTGGTTGCCTCGATCTTTGATCCCAGTCCTAGGGTCAGAGCCGGAGGGTTGCCAGAAACGCCGGCGACGCACTACCACCCACAGCCACGCCCTACGAGCGGTCCCGCCATTTTTATTTCAACAATGCGTGAGAGGCTATTATGTTCTGCGCGAGAGGGAGAACACGGCGATCCCTTCGAAGTAGAAATTTTGTTTGGAACACCCAAAGGTCTTGGTCTCAGAAACAACGGGTTTCACCTCGAAATGTCGGGCATGTTCAAAATTAGAACTTCCTACCATCAGACCCGGAGGAATGCATATCGTACAGGGCTGAAGCATGAGTAACAACCACGAGAAAGAATGTGCTGCATTGGATGTACAAGGCTGAACAGTAATCAAGAAAGTTTTGAAGGGAATCGTGGGGACCTGGATTTCTGTCACAATCGTGGATCGCTATTCTGCGAACTACCTATCTGCTGCCTCATGTCAAGGATATCATCTCTCGGGGTCCGAACAAATCACGCGAGGCCGAGATTACGGCCTGTATTTCTCGTCCGGATCTCGCTTTTGGTCCATCCTAAGTGGTTTGCACTTTGAGGGCGCACCACGCTACGGGGTTGGCGCGTTACCCAGATGCAACTACCCACGCCCTTATGCAAGACACGAGGCTGAAGTATCAGCCTTCCGCTTCGTCCATCACAGCAATAAAATTTTTAGAAGGGGAATGGCAACTTAGCATGTTGGTGCAGGGTTTCAAGTTGGCGAATCATCTGCCCGAGGCTAAGTTAGGTCCACCCCCTAACGCAGAGGGTCTTCATTATCAATCAGTACTGGAAACATCGGTCGTATTTATTGTGTAGACTTTTCCCTTCAATCTATGCTTTGAGTTATGTGTCCTAGATCTTCGCACTCGAAAGCAGCGTTATTGTCTCTGAGCTCTTATCCCGTACCCAAATACGAAATACGCACCCTTCCTCGCTTTCGTCCGATTTGTCATATTTGATCACCTTCGGCCGCAATGGCTGTAAGTCGAGAGGCTGCTGAGGGTCTTCTATCTCGGTTAGCATTCATGTAATATCTTCATGCATTAGTGAAGAATGTGCAGCTCCAAAACTATCAGCAATGAATTGATGACGTGTTCGTCCTCAACAACATCCATTGAAGACACTCCATTGGCTGCAACCGCTTTTACACAATCACGCACGATACATGACACCGATGCGAGATCTGCTAAAGGCCTCTTTTCCGATCCCTTCTCTGCTTTCGACTAAGCGCCATCCAACAACTAAATGGATACACATACACCTGCCTCAATCTTCAAATTGACCCTGGTGAGATAACCAGAAGAATCAACCTCTCGTTACGCCAAGGACGTTGATCATGTCGAGTATTATTCTCTGCACGATGAGAATGGTGAAGATTGCCATGCGGAAACTCTCAACAGCAAGAACGAAGGCGTGGAAGACGCTGAATGTCAGCGAACCAGGGTCATGCTTCAGTCGTGGGCACATGAGGCAGATAATAACAAGCTCGCTCTAGCCGATTGGCTAGAGAAATCTAAGTGGGAGAAGGTCAGGGCGGGAAGATTTTGAAGGACGTGATTTCTTTCTGAAGTTGGATAAGGGCAGTGCCGATGTTGTGACTTCGGGTCGGGGATAACGTCCAAACCAGCGGTGAGATGTTCCGACAAAGCTCGCTCGATGCATATCTGGTACCGAGTTCATATTCGTGGGGCAATAAGAGAAAGTCCGCCCTGCCGATTGCGAAATGTGGAAGCACGTGGCTATCCCTGAAACAACCTTATCTGATTCTTTAACGAAGCCGTCGGCTTGGGAATTTCCGAGGGAAGATATTTTCCAATATTGCCTAAGCCGTAAGGTTGTGCAAAGGAATACATGTATGTCTGTTTCAAGGGGCGGACGATCGGGTCGATGAAATTGATGCCCCCAGACCCGCCCTGCCGTTTCAAGGACTGTTCTCTAGACTGCAAGAAACCGTGCATTACCAAGGACATGGTCTTGGGCCGACGGAAATTACCGAAGCACTTAATCGTGTTCTTGTGGCCCCTCAAGTAACGTTACTCGTAACTGTGCTATTTGCATACGTTCTTGACCGGATTTCTGACTTGACGCCGTAGGCGTAGTCCTGCTAAAGCCCCCCATCTTAGAGATCAACTCTAGAAGTGCTGCAGCGATCACCCAACATTCCAGCAACTCTATCGACCAAGTACGAAGACCTCATGACTAAGCTTATAGAGTGGCTTACCATATTTTATCCTTGAAAGTTTGATGTGGCCAAATCCGGAAGGCACGAGTTTCCGCTCGAAATGCGGAGGGCACTTGCAGATACGGATGCAGGTGAACTTCCACCATCCAGGCACACAAATCGCGGTGAGGCCAACACGCCATCATACTGGCCGACAGCCAGATTGCGAGTTGTCAGTTTAACCTTCCGCAGCCAACGATGATCGTTCTCGGCTACCGCGCGTCATCGTTCCAAAATGTTCCCAGAACACGGGACGATATTCCGTCCGATACCTTGCACGCGAGAGTGGACGGAGCACATCAAGACCTTTTGATCGGCACGCGAGCCACAGTCGGGCCTGAGTGCTTCACAAAGTTCCCCGGGCGAGCTGACTGGCGCGTCACCCCTGCCGCTGATCTCGGAGATATGCCCCTTTAGCTTTCTTGACGGAATCTCAATACAACCTTACGCTTACACACGCATCACATTCGCTAATTGGCCGATATTCCTCGTACGATCAAGAGAGCGAGGTTATTCCCGATGTAATCCTTGACAAGGCTGATAGACAAATAGAGTGGCTCTCTTAAATCAATCGACGATTGTCATTTCGTAGTGCTATAGGACATCACATCAGCTCGGTTACCGCGCTACCAATGAGCAACGATACTCTTGTGTCTTGCATTGCAAACTGGCTTGCAGATAATAGCGTCGAGTCCATCATACTTTTTTATCACCGCCTTGCCACCGGCTCACATTCCAAGGAAAGATCGAGATTAGCCCCCAACAGATATGCCACCTGGCAAGCCCCTTACCACTGTATCGAATGCCTGGTCCTACTGATGCCCCGAAGTAGGCACGAAATCCACGTGGTTGGGGACTTCATCGAGGTTCTTTTCTGTCTAAGCAATGCTTGGCATCCGGTGCCGAGAGCTGGTCTTGGGTACTAGATTTCAAGCCTCGCCGTCTGAATAGTGATCTTACGGACTGTTATCCGATGCACAATCGTTGCGAACTGTTTGCCTTGAGTATCTTCGTCTCTTTGGACCATTCACATGCAAATATGGAAAAAGCAACCAGAAGCTGCTCAGGGGAAATCTACAGAGCAGGTGTTTACAGTTGCATAAGACCAGGACAGCCATGACTTAACATGCGCAAAATCAATCACCATTCTTGCAAGTCTTTCACAGTCGCTCCTGTTTGCTCCTCTGCTTTCCTTATTGAACTTCTCAAGTCCTTGCGTTATACAGCCACAATCGTTGATCAGAATGGGGAGACATGAGCAAAGCTCGATACATGCTACAGCTGGCTCGAAGCAGAGGCAAGTACTA
The DNA here is from genome assembly GCA_003988865.1 of Phialocephala sp. D728. Taxonomy (NCBI): domain Eukaryota; kingdom Fungi; phylum Ascomycota; class Leotiomycetes; order Helotiales; family Mollisiaceae; genus Phialocephala; species Phialocephala sp. D728. Next base: position 148,986 of record QYAJ01000063.1, on the reverse strand, counting down.
ATGGATGCTAATTCTCACAGCAATCGTATACTAACAACCACCTAGAAGTTCTGCAATTTCGAGCCAAACAGCAGCGAAGAGCCTCACGGCGCACAACACTTTCAACAACCAAAATGGTAATACTGTTTCTTGTTCTGAACTTCGGAAGGGCAAGTCTCAACTAGAACTATGGGCACATGAGACACGAGACAGCTGCTTGACTATGACAGAGAGGCTGGAGAGATCCAAATGGGAGGCTTCGCGCCTGGAGCGGTTGTAGAGTGGTAAGTTCCTTTACCCTAGTCTTGTCGAGTTCGTAGTTGACGTCTACTTTAGCTGGTACAAATTAATGTCCCAGAGGCGTCGATAATCTATTTGCAAGGAGATAATAATGGAGTCCAAAATAAAACTTGGCATTGAATATCGACACAAATTCGAAGTGTTCATAATGAAGTTCTTGCTCCGTTGTTCTAAATTTGTCGAATATTGAGATCACCTGTCAGCCTTCATGATGAAAGCAACTCATCTCCTTCCTCTTATTCGGGCCTTCTCCATTCGCTTCTATATTAAGGGGCTTCGTGCCTCGCACAGGTTCAGCACCACGCCGCACCCACGCTTCATCAATCACTGATCGTCGGCGCTTCATTCCCAATAGACCACAGAATAATTAGCGCAAGCGCGTTCATCACCCTCAGCAGCAGTTCAGACAAGGCAGGTTGACTGAAGGATTGATTCATCTGACGCGCGTCTGACCGCTTCTTGCGGCAAAGCAGTATTCAGACGCCCGACTTCTAAGAAAACCGAGAGTGACGTTGCACAAATCAAGTGGTTCGTACGGCAGAAGAGGCGTTGCTGCGCCATAGTGGTGCACTGGAAGATTTCTAAGCGCCACTTAGAGACATGTCGCATTACTGAAGCTGAGGGAGGCGCAGTACATACTACCTATTACACCTACTCCGAAAAGCGAGACTTTTAAGACCGTGCCTTAGACAATGATCGTCATGGAAGTGCGTGATGCTAGGAGAAGAAAGCTGTAGCTATGTGCATAGCACGGTCAAGTGTTGTGCCTTGCCTGTCAATGAGGCGCATTATCCGAAGGTTACACAATAGTACGCTAATACCGCTATAGCCTTTGAACAAGCCACTAGCATTCCAATGAACTGCCGTGGGACAGATATCGTTGATCCATGCGCTCCATAGCCCCTCTACCATCCAGATCAAGCTCATCAAGTACAGCAGCCCTGCGAAAAAGTCTATTGCAAACCCACATCTATGTCTGCATGTGTACATTAGGACGACCGTTCGGTTCGGAGAAAGATATTGTGCTAGACGATTCAGAGTTGTGCATGTCAATATTGAACGCGATGCATGTGAAATTTAACCGACGCAGTGTGGGGGGCAGCAGCAAAAGCAAAAGGAGCAGCACCGCCTCCCCCAAAGCCAAATCCCCATGATCCAACGGAGCACCGACTATTGCCAAAATGTTTCCATGCACAATCAAGGATTGCGTTAGAGTCAACAGTCCAATCAATGGCATTTAAGGAGTCCTTCACCTATTCGGTATTTGTAGCGACACAAGTTTCTCGGTGTGCCCATAGCAGTTGTTTATCAATATATAGTCAACCAACAAGGAATACAGTGTACGAGCACATATCGTCGGCAGCAGCTATGCTTGACAACATTGATGAACTTACGCATAATTCTTCGAATAAGAAGCTTCTATTGTTCGTGCCTCGACACTTGGTTTGGATATGCCTACCTGCTAATGAATTCCTCCAGGAAAATACTCGAAGCAGACCCTGGCCACTACAAAATACCCTCAACCTACCCTTCCCGGTATCCAGATGGCTCAAGACATATTGCAAGACCAAGACACCGCCGAGCAGCACGTTTGTCTTCAGACAAGTCAGGGAAACCCACAGCACGACCAAAATTGGCGGCAAGACTACCAGGCGTGGTCGACAAGTCCAATGCACCTCCACAATTTGAAGCCAAGCACGAGCACCGTGAATACTTCAAGCCAACTAGAGGCATGGGTATACGAGACGTCAGATAGCAGGTTGGCATTTTCTGAGAGGCTTGAGAAGGCAAAATGAGAGGAATATGGTTGGGGCTCGGGACGATAACAAGGACATTTTATTTGTGTTTTGAGGAAATGGGCATTGATGGACGATAGGTAGCATTTACTTCAATCTAACGAATTTGATGAATTACTTGGGCTTGTTATTTAAAAGCATCTTGAATTACGGTCACTATTAATCTGAAATAGTCACGATTTCTTCTTTGATGATTGGGCAGTGGTATTAGCATGTATTGATTTCGGATACAATATAGCGAATAACGACTGAACGTTCGATATCCATTATTTGACAGCAGAAAATGGGTAAGCTTGCATTGCTTACTAGTAAGGAAATAGTGACAAGTACTTCTCAGTCGCGGGTCTGTAGGTGGGAACTGCTTATGGTTACTATTTCGCTTAGCGAACTTGTAGAGTACAGATGGACATAGTATTTTAACTATGGTTGTGCGAGATAAAAGTTTTTGCTTAGAAAAAATCACCATTGCGTTCGCTTCATTTTCTGGCTTCCTCAAGCGTTGGTAATACCAGTACTTGCTAAAACTTCCGCAAAGCTTATTTCTATCTAAAGATGGCTAGAAAATTTAGAAGAAACAAGAGTGAGAAACAGCTAGGAGAATTCGTTACCGAACTCGCTTAGCGTTGAAAGCGGGGGGAGGGGAGGTGGCGAAAATGACATTCGTGCAGCATAGCAATTCACTTTAAAAGAGTGTTCATATTCAATACAGAACAACGATTTCAAATGGGATCCGATGCCATCTTAATAAAGACAAACAACCGACTTTACCTCGATACATGTTGGGACTCTATAAAATTATCTGCTATATATCTCGATGAGGTTGCAACGTATCAGCAGCGAAGTCCAAGCAAGTCAAAGCGGGTAGGTCCCATGGTGCGGGAGATGGACAGCTGGGACCAGCTCTCGGCCTGAGGCGAGGGAGCATTTCAACGACATCTCTTGTTTATTATCAAGATGTTTCCCCTATACAATAGTCGCAGGCGGCACAATCGAGTGATCCGATTCCGGTTGATATAACCGGGTTTCGTTGAGGGCGCAGCGCAGTGTGCAACGCGAATCCGTCTTGAGATGAAACAGATTGCACGCGTGCCTTTCGTGTATTTTGTTGACTCAAGGATTACCGTATGTGCACGCTTCCAGCTGTTCAGATATTGGTGTTCCACAATCAGCGAGTCATTGTTTGTCAGTCGGAGTACACCTCCGGGTCGCCACAACGTGTGGTTTGCAGATCACAAATATCAATATATTTCTTATTTTGGTACGACAACAGGCGTTAGCTTTCATGAACAACCACCCCAATGCGTATGATCTGTTATACTCCGGCTGCGTCGCTCCAGTTGAGCTGAAAAAATCAGCTGACAGTGGCGATCGGTGGCCAAGTGACCACAATTTGGTGTCCCAGGGCGAGGCGGGACAGCATCGCTCACCGCTACAAGCTTAGCAAATGATCGGCGATGACAAGATTACAATGCTTTTCAGCTTTTTATTGGAATCCATATGGCGTTTCGGCTTGTATCTCTCTCCTGGAGATGGAAAACAAGGCTTGTTCGCCGCCCTTGGCACCCAAATATCCACGTGTCGAGCTTGTACCGTGTGGTCTAGCAAGGGAAAATAGGTATCAAGAAGTGCGGAAGGGTTCGCATGCTCGGGAACAATTTTTGTTAATAGCTGTAACAGGGCGATGGTGCGACAAAGAGGTGTGGCTGAAGCGAAGGCGTCTTGCATCGCCGAGTTCGAAGGTGGGAAAAGGAGGTATAAGCTCAGGATTATAATAATGATTATTCGGCCTGCCTCGAGTCTGCCAGGGCGTCTTCTGCGATGCGGACAGCCTGACCAAGGCAAGGCGGCACCGATACATGGAACATGGGATGAAGCATCAGCCAAGCTAGCGTACGCTTGCATAGACGCTGTCGAAGTCGTGTGCGCAAAACCCATCAAACACACAGAACTTGTCCCAAGACAGCGAGCTATAGACCAGATATAGACGGCAAGCAGTCGGATCATTAAATTCAAACGGCTGAACCGGAGTCCCAGGAGTCTCTTATTCTGTATCTAACCTTTGTTGGATATTTCTAGCCGATAGTCATGGGGACTACTAACTAGTTGGCTGGATGTACGCATGGTTGCTCATCGTGCTTCTTTACATGATAAAACAAGACAAACGCGAAGGTGAGGCTTCATGTTTCGGGATTGAAGAAAACACAAAGTACCTTTGTTCCCTCTAATACAGTTAGGAGTGTTTCTCTAGGAATAGCTTCACTCGGTCAATGCGATAAAAATCAATCTCAACATATTGTGGTAACATCTTAAGATCTAATCGAGCTCTAGATCTCGAAAGAGATAAGCAGGCGATTCCTCCAATGTAGATTTACCGATTCAAGCTTGGAATATTGTTACGGAACTTCCTAGAAAGACATGCATAATCGATGTCAGAAACACCTTCACAAGATACTGGTCGATGGTTTGTTTGAGGCTGCACGGGGTTCTCGGAAAGTTGGACAACGTAAATGGACCTTGGATCCGTACATCTAAATTACCCTGGCATTCACTACACCGTTCTCTTTTCTTCTGTGTATTGACATGTGATCCATGGCAAAAAATTATCATCTCAGAATATATGGTGTCATTGCAAGTGCTGTATAGCCAGCACTGACCAACCCATTGAGCGGTGAAGAGCATGTAAACTACTCCCTTCTGTCCCGTCTACACCGACCATCGACCCAGTCTTATTCTTTTCGGACTAGCAGCAAATCTCTCATCGCTCTTTCTAGATGTGATAATCACATGCTAGCACTGTCCAGTAGCACAGTCCAGCCGCACATCTCGTACTGGTCTGTGGGGTGGAATTCATGTAAGGTTACACTCCCCCACCGCAAATCGATCGAAATTGTCTAATGTTCATCCAAAATTCTTCGCACCAAAGCTACTGGGAACCTTTTTCTCTTCTCTTCTTAATATACTGTATTGTACACCTTTATACTGATTGTATTATCTATGTCATTTTCAAGTCATCGAAGATGTTTTCAAAGTCTCCTCAGAGAAGGTTTGTCACTTAACATGTATCCTTCTGAGAGCAACTCCTGACAACACGGGTCTAGATTCGACGATGACTTTAGCACGAACAAGCACACCCTATTCGATGTCGACATTGCCTTACAAGCTGCCTCATCCACCCATCCAGTCGTCGCTACCTCATACCTGCTAAGACCCGACGTTGACATCAATACGTAGAACATGACACGTGCTCCAGAGGATATATGGCCGTACGGTACTACTACTCGGTACGAAGGAGGACTGCTTCCTTCGCTTGCGCCTTCTTCACCATCGCCAGCATATGGTCCGACAGTCCACGACGCAGACACCTTTGTCACTCAAGTCTTCAACGATTAAGACAACTTACCATCGGAGAAAGGCTGAAACAATGAGGCTATTCAGAGTTTCCAAGCCTATAATACGACTTATGCTCCGGACTCACCTCTGGCCAACAAGAGACCGGATAATACCCACCCTCCACTAGTCGGTAATAGTATTATGGATATCACAACATCATTTGCGGGGACTTGGCATTACACATACAGGCACCAAATGCTCAACTGATCGAACAGCATACCATCAACAATGCCTTCACTTGTCCCGGAACAGGCGATGGCAGAAACGAATTTTTTTCAGCGAAGCGTAAGAGCAATGGAAATCAACTAAACAGATGGACATACGAGACGGCGAACCAGGACATGAGCATAGCAGAGAGAATGGTGAAGTACAGTCGGAGCTGCTAAGTGTATTGCTGAGTGCAATATCGACATGTTATATCAATGCTAAGCTATTGCTATGCAAAGGCTGACACTTGCAGAGTGCACGGTTTCCTACTATTGGGGCGAGAAAAAAGTACAACGTAGGAGATGTGTGATTAAATGTAGAAAAAATGTGCAACCGGTGGCGAGACAAATCAGTTGCTGTAAAACTTGTAAAGCACTGGTGTGTTATTTCGATTTGGTCGTTGTTTTTAAGTCAATGAGCAGTCCGGCGACTTCGCTGTACAATCTCGCTAGACCCTCTCCTAAGAAAGTACTTTTAGAGGAAGGTCTGGTCGAATATGAAGCACTCTCTTAGAATCTTCCTCCTCACGTCGCACTCCACGCTCCCAGATTGACTTTATAATGTTAAGGTATCTACAATTTCAAAAATACTCCGCCTATGATAGGCCTATAATGCATGTAGTTCCGACTTCTCCGTTGTACGCGTCTCGCTGTCTTGCAGAGCTACTTTAGCTGCTGCGCTATGCTCGACCTCCACCTCGGCCTCTGCCTCCGCTGGTATCTCCGCTGGCACATCCGCTCGCACTTCTATTGGTACTTCTGCCGGGCCCTCTTCTGGGACTGCCAGCCGTGTCTCCTGGATTGCATCCTCATTGTGAGCAATCTCAGATAATGCTTGTGGCTTCATCTTCTCCGTCGTGATAATCTCGCTTTCCGAAGCAGCCTCTCTGGGAGCCTCGATGGCCTCGCCCTGCTCGACTTCCGCCTGCCTGGGCTCTTCTTCTGAGACTATCCGGATTACCGGCCGTCTCCCCCGGACCACATCCTCATCGTCATAAATTTCATCAAAAACATCCAACGTGGACGTCCCTCTTGACATTCTCCCACTCCCCACGTCACTCACTGGACTCAACGAAGCCACCGGGCTCCCCATACTTGCCCTGTCCCTCATCACCACCTCCCTTGAAACCGACACCGTCCTCTCCGACATCCTCCTACTTCCACCTCCACCTCTACTCATCGACCCACTCGCATCACTCGTAACAACACTCTCCCTCATCATATCCTCCAACCTCACATCTTTGGGTTCACTCTCTCTCTTCTGCTTCGCCTTCTTAACTCTCCTCCACGCCAAAAATATCCACGTAAGTAAGCCTGCAGCGATAAGGAACATAAATCCCCCAATCACACTCCCAGCAATAATCTCCGTTTTGATCTGTGCCTGTTCCCATCTACTCTTGCCCGTTCTACAATAGCTGCCGTTTCCGCATGTGGAACCTGTCCAATTCCCACCTGTCTGACCAGCCGGCTGGGCTGAATCGGTGACCGAGATTGAGATCGTGGCTACGAGGAAGGGATCCTGGGTCAGGCTTGATGATGTCGATGTTGAGGATTTGTTCTTCGGGATGCGGGTGCCGTAGGTGATGACGCCATCGTCGCCGAGATAACGTGGGAGATGCCCAGTGGTTGTTTGGCCGGAGTAGGTGAGATGGACTTTATAGCGACCGTAGATGCGAGTTGCCTCACAGCCGAAGATTGAGTAGTTGTGATGTGGACCGATGATGGGTGTTACACAGTAGGGAGTTGGCGTCGAACTATGTAGAATAGTGAGCGTTTTGAGACAGATAAGGAAGCTATAAGAGAGAGAGAGAGAGTGATCCGTACCAACGAAGAATGCTTGGGTCAGCTAGGCACGACGAGTTGCAGTCCTGGATGTGTCGCCAGGGCACGCAGGATGTGAAGTAGTTGACCGACGTTGGGTTGCCGCAGCCGACGAGACCGAGATTTGAGTTCCAGAGACATGTATTGCCATCGCCACACGTATATGAGTTCGCTGAGCTGATCTTAGTGCCAAGAATATGTCAGACCGGAATGCATACTGACCAGAACTATACTCGACGTAGCCGCATAGATTTGGAGGCTCAAGCGTGGTCCCGTTGATCACGATCGAAGGAGCTGGTGTTGCGCTAGGGGCTTGGCTCAAAGTTTCTGTGCTCAACGTCTGCGCATCGAACGTCGTGGAGGGAGCCGCATCCCACGAGATAGCACAGACTAGTGCGATGTGAAGGAGAAGTATCAAGATCCCCAGTCGGCACTTGGCCATGACATGAGAATGCTGAGCGGGCAGCTCTCCACGATCACGATGAGAGGCGGGATCCCGCCAGATAAGGAGTGAGTGAGGACGCTATCCCAAGAAACAAATTCGCGGCACACCAGGAACTAAAGAGGTCTTTTCTTTGCGACGCATTCCGACCGCTCGAGATCTTTGAAAGCAGGTCGTGGCACTTGAATGCCGAGTGAGAAAATCTGGAATCTGACGTTTTTACCAATACCCTCCTCGTACCCCACAACCCACCGTGGCGGCTAAAAGAGCTCCCATATTGCACTCTAAAAGCGGATCAGCAGGTAATAGATTAAAAGCTTCAGGGAACATTTGGCACATCGTGTTCCTTCATTTCGGCGACTTCGTGATAGGTTCTACAGCAGGCAATTCGCTGGAATGCAGGGCAGTGATTGGCAAAAAGCATGCGAAGAAAACAAAACGTCGCATCCCATATGTATTGATCTGAGTGATCATCTCCCAGGGTCTAGGCGAGCCAAGACGATTCAACCCAGAAATGGCAGATATGGGAGTCTAAACTTTTCGTATTGACCTCAATAAAGCTCGTGGGGTCTATTGCAGTGCTCATCATAAATCATTGAAATGAGAAGATTCATCCGCCAAGAAACGCCTGCGCCTATGCAATGTATGCAATGCAAAATATCGGAACAAAAGTATCACGTCTCACGACGGCGCAGCGGCAGCGTCAGACTCCTCTACCGGCACATCAGCCAACGCCTTCGCGGGCCCAGTCGCGTGGAAACCATCCAAAGTGACAGTGACTGCGCCAGCTTGCACAAGCTGTGAAATGTTAGCAATGTTCACAAGGTCTAGAGCCTCGGTTGAAACATACTGCTCGGCTCAGATCGTCAATTAAATCCTCCACATCCTCAATCCCGACGCAGAGCCTGATGATATCTTCAGGCATCTGCCGCTCCTTTCGTGTTTTCGCATCGATACTGGCATGGCTCATTTGACAAGGCATGCTGATCAAGCTATTCACGCAGCCAAAGCTGACACTAATGCCCCAGAGTCGTGCAGCCTCAACAATCCGCTCCGACAGAGCGACATCGCCGGTCTCAAAAGAAAGAACAGCTCCAGCGCCTCGGGCCATGGACCAATGGAGGTCATACTGAGGATGGGACTTCAGACCTGGATATCTTACCCGGAATCCGTGTGACTCAAGGAACTCAGCAATTCGTTGAGCATTTGTCTGTTGTTTTTCCATACGAATTGCAAGAGTCTTTATTCCTCTCATGAGCAAGAAAGCATCGTTTGGTGCGAGTCCACATCCGGTGGCGTTGATGGTGAAGTACATCTTATCTCCGATTGTAGGGTCATTGACTGCCAAAACACCAGCCATAATATCATGATGTCCAGACAGATATTTTGTTCCTGACTCGTAAACAATGTCGGCACCAAGGTCGAGCGGATTGGACAGCATGGGTGACAACATGGTGTTGTCAACCACGACCAAAGCCTTTGCATTCATGTCATGGACAATCTTGGCAATCGATGGTATGTCGACGATCTTGATAAGGGGGTTCGTAGGGGTCTCTAACAAGACCATTGCCGTCTTTGGTGTCACAACGTCTTTCACACGTTCAGGGTTTGTGGTGTCAACATGGTGAACAATGATGCCATGGTTCGTAGCCATGTATGTCAGCAATCGGTTGGTGCCACCATATAAATCGTCGCCCGTGATGACTTCGTCTCCTGGTCGGAGGATTCGTGTGATAACATCTAATGCTCCCATACCCGATCCTACAACCAAGGCCCTCGCCGCGTTCATGATCTTGGCAAGGTGTCTCTCCAAATGGGTCCGTGTAGGATTGCCCGAACGTGTGTAGTCGTATTCCGAGCCCCCTCCGGCTGAATTCTGCTTGAATGTAGCTGATTGATAGATGGGCATGCTTGAGGCGCCATATTGATCTTTGCTCTCTGTATAGACCAATTCAGTTGCCAATGCATACTTTCGTCCGTTTCGAGGGGTCGAGGGTGCTGGTGAGGGTGGCAGATTATGACCATCAAGGTCAATGTGAGGGAAAGCTTTGCCTACAGCGCCACTGAGCTTCTCAGATCCAGCACTTCCAGAAGGTCCTGGCGGTGTAGACATTCTGTGAGGTTGCGTGCGCGAGGTAGATGTGGCGGTACCTCGGTTTATATGCGTGCAACAGCGACAATGTGTTGTGCTAAAGAGTCAGGTTGAAGTTGAGGTCAATCGGTAGCAAAGTTATATCGAATGGCAATTGTAGCTAGAGGTATCACAAAAATTGTTTGTATGAAGCACGAGAGCTATTATTCAACGGCAACAGGTGCATGCGAACAGTCACCAATCGTGGGGTAGATGCAGAATTTCGCGGAGCTAGTTTCACCCCCCCGATGACGCGATCAAGCCTCAGGCAACAGAGCCAGAAAAGGGGGATAGGGCCTGAACATCAATACGGGACGTCCTCCTGCGCCAGCTTCATGCCTTTCCCAATTTCATGATGAAAAGGTAAGTAACCAAATATTGAAATGAAGAGGCGATCATCCTCCATCTCATATTGTACGAGGCGTTTCCCGGACACCAGCAAATCATCCAAGTCGTTTGTGTCCATGTGGTATCTAAGCTATGTAAACCACAGTAACGCCCTGATTTATGATACACTTCTAAATCGCTATCCAGAACGCTGGCGATCTCAATCCATAGACTCAGCTGCGTCGTCATCAAAGTCTTCGTATTCCTCGCTTGATCCTTCGGCTTTCTTCTGAACTTGCTTGCTAGAATGTCGAGCATGATTATCCTTGATAATTTGCCCTCCGCCCTTTCGGCCGAAGAAGTCTTCCGTCCGTATCCCACGTACGGATTCTTGGGTGACGCCAGCAATCGCTACACCTCGCCCTCGCTGTTCTTTGATGAATTCTCGAACAGGAACCATGGCGGCATCTCGACAGGCTTCCTTAATATCACTGCCTGACATACCCGCCATGACTCGCGTCAAATATTCCACATCGAAGTTATCTTCATCGATTTTGGTATCTTTGAGGATAAGTTTCAAGATCCGCCGCCTTTGTGGGTTAGAGGGAAGAGAGACTGGGAATTTCTTGGGCATTCTTCGCAAGATAGCCTCATCAATGTCCTGTATTCTGTTGGTCGCCCCCAAAACCATAATGCGAGCTGGTACACCGGACTCGTTTGAGGATGTAAGACCATCCCAGAGCGTCATGAACCTGAATTCTGTTAATGATAGTCATAGAAAGGCTTCATAACACTCACTCTGCTTTCACCATACCACTAGCCTCGTGCTCTCCACTGCGTCTTTGCCCAAGTACAGCATCTATCTCGTCGATGAAGACAATGGTAGGCTGTAGCTTCCGTGCTAAAGAGAACACAGCCCGTACAAGCTTATTTGAGTCACCATACCATTTTTCAGTGAGTGTTGAGATATGCAGGTTGATGAAACAAGCTCCACTTTCGTGAGCAAGAGCTTTCGCCAACATAGTCTTTCCACATCCGGGAGGCCCATAAAGAAGGACTCCAGACGGCGCAGCCAATAATGAGGATGAATGGGAATATAGGTGAGGCATCGTCAAAGGGTATATGACGGATTCCTTGAGCTCCTCGATAATATCGTCTAAACCCCCGATATCTACAAAATGTTAGGACATGCAACATATGGTGACCATGATGATATACCATCAAATCCGACCGGGATATCCTCGGGCGCAACAACCTCCATGGCGATCTGGCTCTCATATTGATCCAAATCAAAGTCTTCTTTCCGGGGCCTTCTCGAGCTATCTGTATTTCTCCCCGAATCATCTTCCGAGTCCTCTTCGTCTCGTGCCCTGCCTAACCTGCGGAGGTTGGCAGTAGCTTTCACTCGTGCTTGCTCATGCTGTTCCTTCTCTGGATCGGTCCCTAATGGTAGGCTAGCTACCACGCTTTTCGCGATGTAGTACATAGAAAAGCTCTGTAGGGTACGTCAGTAACATGCTCTACGAGGCTATCAAGAAGGCTGATAAATAATGATGGTTGGGACAACTCACAGAGACGACGATGAGCAAGAGATCCTGTAGCAGGCCATACTTCCTAGTCGCGCCATCTCCCATCGTGATAGCAGTCCAAAGATCTATGCGGCAATTGTAGAGCAAACCCTGTGAAGTGACAGAAAATTGGACAATGAAGATGGCCACCACGAATTCGCGGCCTCGGACAGAATGAACACATTTACGCCACAATGTGGCTTGGCTGATGTGGGTTCGCGCACTAGCCATAGAAGCCTTAGGCCGGGCTCCTTGTTGCCCGCTTGTTGTTTACATCGAAGCGCGCCTCCCCTCATCAACAATCACGTCCTATCTCATCAAACCCTGTCGAAAATCTCGTGCATCTATTGCAAAACTCCGAATCGCACCACGAGCTATATTGCGACTCTATAACTGCCAATTAATCACTAAATAGCATTTGCGACAACTTCTGTGGTTCCGCTGCTGCACGCGACGCACTGACAACTCATCGGGCGAAAGATATCCAGACTCAATGCCGAGAATAAAGCAATCTACGTTGTCAGGGCTGATCGACTCAGATTCCGACGACGCTCAGTTCATCGACGCGATGCCGACACCAGATTCCGCAGCGGAAAACAAGGAGCCTGCGAAGAAAGCGCGTGGAAGACCGAAAGTAGCACCAACGAAAGTAACGAAAGCGAAGGCTCCAGCGCGTCGAACGAGTGGTCGCCTTGTTGCCAAAGCTAAGGTGCAAGAAGCAGCTCCCGCGAAGAGCAAGAGACCAGCATTGAAGGATAAGACAAATCAACAGTATGCCAGCGAGACAGAGGAAGTGGATGATTTCGAGCACCATGACGACCTAGTTATGGAGGATGCAGAATTGGAAGAGACTGTAGTTGCAGCCAAACAGACAAAACCTAAAGCTACGAAGAAGAAGGCAGCTGCTCCTCGATCGAAGGCTGTGAAAGATACATCACGGACAGAATACAGCATCGAGGATATTACTCCTGTGGCTCCCATAGTGAAGTCTCGGGCGACCAAAAAGAAGGCACCGGCCAGGAAAGTTGTTCCTCCAGAGCCATCGCCGGAAAAGGCTATCATGGAAACACAAACGCAAGTTCAGCAGATGGAGGTTGATGACGCGGACGAAGAAATAGAGGAGACGATTTCTAAAGTGGCCCACAATATTGCTCGACCGCGTTCTCAGTCGCGACCTCGTCAACAGTCCGCGCACCGGAGGAGAGCTGGCAGTGCATCTGATACGGAGAGAAACGACCCGGCTTTGAGGCGAAAACTCGGAGAGGTCACCAAGAAATATGAGAATTTGCAACTCAAATACTCTGATTTGAGGGAGATTGGACTGAAGGAAGCAGAGAGGAATTGTGAACGAATCAAGAAGAATAGCGAGGAGAAGACAAAGAGTAAGTTTATAGACTCCTATTGATGACTAGAGCTGACTCCACAATAGTCTCCAATGACTTGATAGCGTCTCTTAAAGCCGATGTGGCAGCTCAAACCGCCTTAGTAAAAGAGTCTCGAGGCCTAAAGAAGAAGCTAGAGTCACAAAACACTGAGTTGGCCAATCTACAGGCCCAGATCAAGCAGCTGACGACGTCTCTGAGCGAAACTACAGCTGAGAATAAGACCCTCTCAACGAAACTAGCTGCAAACCGCACCGCTGCAGCATCCGTGGAGAGTGCAAACTCAAAAGTCCCTGGTAGCGCCATGAAAGCCAATGGAGGAATCCGCATGATCGGCTCAGCAGAAGCTGCCCAAGTTGCGCAGGCAGCTCAATTAAAGGAAGATCTTTATAGCGATCTGACAGGCTTGATCATTCGCAGTGTTAAGCGTGAATCTGATGAAGATGTCTTTGATTGCATACAAACTGGCCGCAATGGCAGTAAGTCGTCCTTAAACACCAAGCTCAAAAGCCTGCTAATTATATTGTAGCACTTCACTTCAAGTTAGCTGCAGCGAACGAGAAATCAGCTGAGAGTTACGATGATGCACAGTGCAACTATATTCCTCAGCTAGACCCGAGTAGAGACAAAGCTCTGATGGAACTGCTTCCCGATTATCTTGTTGACGAGATCACGTTCCCTCGACCGCAAGCTGCAAAGTTCTACGCGCGGGTCGTGAAGGCCTTGACAGAAAAATTAGCTTAAGTAGTTATGTGGGGTTGGTGCATTGCTATTCGAAGGTTGGACTTCAGGAGTTAGGAGTGCCAGATATTCATGCTAGGCGTCATGGCCTGGAGGCATAGTAGTGTTTTGTCGATGTTATACCCAAGTTTCTTAGTAATGACAGTACATGAATTAATTCTGAGCATGCTATTACCTAAGTATCATTAAAGGCAAATTGTAATGTGTGACTTGTACAGGGAACGGAGACCAGGTCAGATGGATAGATTTTAACTAAAAACTGGCAATCCAGCAAGAGTGAACCTTAAGTGACACCAGCGTTGAGTGTTACGCAGTATTAGATAGAAAATGTTTTTTTTGGGCAAAATTACCCCTGAGTCTACCGAACCCCTAATCGCGAAATCCGTAAATAGAAACGTTGGCGTTGTCTCGGCAAAAATGACATCGTGCTGGCACCTTGATAGACAATTCGTGGGCCAAAATTTGGCTTCAGACTTCTCAAATCTGACGAAGACGCGTTCTTCCACGAAATTTCACATATTCACCTGTCCTCCCAACGGACGCGCCACTCCTTAGACAAATTAGATGAATTAAAGAAGCAGATTATCTGAGGCTTCAAAGCAATTATCTTTTCGAAGCCGCCCCGACCATAATTCTTCGAATACGCAATATATCAACAACATTTGATACCATGGCTCGAGTCAACCGCTTTGGCTTCTTGGCCATTGCGCTTACGTTTCATTTGGTGTATATCTTCTCGATATTCGACATTTATTTCGTCAGTCCAATTGTTTCTGGCATGCGGGAGTTTGGAGTAGAGAGGCCAAATGGTGTCGAAGCTCCAGCAAAACGTCTAGTTCTCTACGTTGGTATATCACCAAGCATTGCGCATACTTCTCTAGCATATCGCTGATTCGAATCTTCTTTAGGCGACGGTCTTCGAGCGGACAAAGCCTTCCAATCTTTCCCAGAACCACATCCTAAGGACGAGGCTGATTTGGTCCCAAGGCCATTGGCTCCGTTTCTGCGGTCGCGCGTCCTCGAGCATGGAACTTTTGGTGTATCGCATACTCGTGTCCCTACAGAATCGAGGCCTGGGCATGTTGCGCTCATTGCAGGGCTCTACGAAGATGTGTCTGCGGTGACTACCGGGTGGAAACTCAACCCCGTCAACTTCGACAGCGTTTTCAATAGAAGTAGGCATACGTGGTCATGGGGTAGTCCTGATATTCTGCCAATGTTCAAATTGGGTGCTGTGCCTGGACGAGTCGACGCTTATACGTATGCTGCGGAGGACGAAGACTTTTCTCAGGATGCTGTACATCTGGATATCTGGGTGTTCGACAGGGTCAAGGCATTGTTTGCGGAAGCGGCCACGAATGCGACTCTAGATGCTACCTTGCGCAAGGATAAGATCGTGTTCTTTCTACATCTGCTTGGTCTGGACACCAATGGGCACGGATATCGGCCATATTCTAAGGAGTATCTAAACAATCTCAAGGTCGTGGATGAAGGGGTCAAGGAGATCACGGCGCTCATTGAGAATTTCTACAATGATGACAAGACGGCCTTTGTTTTCACTGCAGACCACGGAATGAGTGACTGGGGAAGCCATGGTGATGGCCACCCAGACAATACTCGGACGCCTCTGATCGCGTGGGGTTCTGGGGTTGCCAAGCCGGTCACGACTCCAGGAAAGATCGCACCAGGTCACGATGAGCTATCTTCAGACTGGGGCTTGGACCACATTGCAAGACATGATGTTTCTCAAGCGGATGTCGCCGCGTTGATGGCATACTTAGCTGGCCTCGATTTTCCAGTCAATTCAGTCGGAGAATTACCTTTGTCATTTTTGTCGGGTGATCTTGGCGCGAAATCCGAGGCATTCTTGGCGAATGCCCGGGGTATTCTTGATCAATATCGAATCAAGGAGGAGCAAAAGAAAGCTACCGAGCTTCGATATCGTCCATTCAAAGCGTTAGGCGATGAGGCTCATTCCGTCGAACATCGGTTCTCCGTAATTCGAGGTCTCATCGATCAAGGAAAGCACGAGGAGGCCATCAAGCAAACTGCTGCTTTGGTCGAAGTTGGTCTCCAGGGTCTTCGATATCTCCAAACATATGACTGGCTATTTCTTCGAGCTTTGATCACCATCGGATATCTAGGATGGATTGCGTTTGCTCTTACAACTGTCATCGATCTCCATGTTCTTCATGGGAAGACTGAAACATCAAGATCCCTTTTTGGCACAATCTTCTTTTCTTCTATCCTAATAATGCTTTACTCGTCCTTCATTATCTCAAAATCGCCACTGACGTATTATGCATACGCCATCTTCCCTGTAGGCTTCTGGGAGGAAGTCTACGCTCGACGGAAAGCTTTGCTTGAGGGCAAAAGAATTTTATTTGGGCATATAATGTCCGCTGGCGGCTCTATTATGCTTATTGTGAAGGCTATCATTGGCCTGGGGCTTATTGAATCTCTGGTATGTCATCGAGCTCCACCTTTGCCCACGAACAGCTAACATTATTGCAGGCATTGGGTTATACGCATCGGGAGGTGTTTTCGGTACTCTTTGTGGCTGCGGCATTTTGGCCGGCGTTCTATGGTATGGGATTTCTAAAAGCGAATAAGGAGCTTGTAGCTACTTGGGCAGTGGCTTGTACTATGATGTGCTCTTTCACGCTTTTACCGGCCATGAAGACTGAAGATGTTGTCCTCATGTAAGTCGACCTAACCTTCGTATGAATTTATCTAACATGTTCATTAGAATGTCTGGAGGATTCTTAATGGTGGCTATTGGCATAACGTATTTACTGTTTGAGAAGAAGTTGCTTGCAAAATCGAAACTACCAGGAGATTCAACTGCACCAGCTGACGACTCGTTGTCGCGTTCATTAGTTGGAGTTCAAGTAAGACAACCGGTTCTGGGAGAGGAACGTTCTAACAACTAATAGATTGGATTTATCGTACTGGCAATGATTGTCACGAGATCGAGTGCGCTTTCGCTGCAAGCTAAACAAGGATTGCCTAGAGGAAACCAGATTGTTGGATGGATCGTCTTAGGTACAGATCTCGAGACAAATGTGATTGAAACGCACTAAACATCAATAGTGTTACCGCTCCTAATGCCCTTCCTGCACCGCTTACAGCCTAATAACCACTACCTCCACCGCCTAATGGTCATCTTCCTCACCTTCTCACCCATCTTCGTCATTCTCACCATCTCCTACGAAGGCCTCTTTTACCTCGGATTCTGCATCACGCTCATAACCTGGGTTCGTCTCGAGCACAAAATCTACGTCTCCTCCACACCCACCCCCTCCGCCAAATCCACCACAAACGGACACACTGTTCCCTCCATCCCAACCTCACTCTCCTCCTCTCCCTTCCGCTCCCTAACCCTCTCCGACGCCCGCACCTCTCTCTTCTTCCTCACCCTCCTCCAATCCGCGTTCTTCTCTACCGGCAACGTCGCCTCCATCTCCGCCTTCAGCCTCGACTCCGTCTCCCGCCTCATCCCCATCTTCGACCCCTTCTCCCAAGGCGCTCTCCTGATCCTCAAACTCATGATCCCCTTCGCTCTCATCTCCGCGAACCTCGGCATCTTGAACAAACGCCTCGGAGTTGCACCCAGCGCGCTATTCATGCTCGTGATGGCGATCAGTGATGTCATGACGTTGCACTTTTTCTGGGTGGTGAGGGATGAGGGGTCTTGGTTGGAGATTGGGAGTACGATTAGTCATTTTTGTATTGCGAGTTTGTTGTGTATGTTTGTGGCGGCGTTGGAGGGTGTTAGTGAGTTGTTTATTGCTGGTGTGGAGGTGGAGGGGAGTGGGGAGCAGGTGGGGAAGGAGAGGGAGTTGGGGGGTGTGGTGGTGATGGATGGGGATGGGGATGAGGATGAGGGGGTGGTGGCTGTTAACGGGAGTGGGAATGGGAATGGGAATGGAAATGGGAAGAAAAGTACGTAGACGGACAACATAGCAACTGTTGATAATAATGCATGGAATTGTTCATAATGCATACACTGACTATCCTTGTCAAGAAGGGTCTCGATTAGAACTGGCTCTTGTCACTCACTTGAATGTGTACATTCTAGGCTAAGAATTAGTGTTGCGTCTCATTTCTCTCACCTAAAATAACATGGCACGCTATCCTATCCTGTCCTATCCAATTGTATCATATGCCGCTTCCCCATCCACTCGAAAATGCAAAATAGGCATCTGCTCAACCATCTATCAAACCCTCCCACAACCCACGACTCACAACCCACAACACACCTAGGCTCAGGGACGCTAAGCTATACAAAGCCCTGACCATCGCTTGAAGCAGAAGACCCATTCCCAAACGCCATCCCCAATGCGCCTCCATCTCATGCTTGCTCATATAACATTCGTACTATCTAGCTAGTTTAGCTCAACCCCCGCTCAATGAATCAATAAGTCGATCAATCAATCGCTCTTCCCACCCTTCGCAGCAGCAGTAGCTCGGCCCCTAAGCACTTCATCTAGATCTTCTCTCCCTGTGCCAATAGGAGTGCTGGAACTAAAAAGTCCGGGGCTCAGCTCGAATCCTCTCCCATCATCACTCCCTGTTCCGTCGAGGAGTTCGATGAGATCAGGAGCTTCGATTCGACCTCCTCCTTTGGGTGTACCGGGAGCTTTAGTAGCAAGTCTCCTCACCCACCCTTCAATCGCTGCAGCCGCATTCCCCAACCCACCAGGCGTCAAACTCCCAATCCCAGACCCGGTTCCGGTTCCAGTGACAGCAGCACCGTTGACCGTCCCAGGTCCCTCCGCGATACTAGCCAATTCATCCCCAAACCCAAAATGCGCCGTCTCAGCTCCCAAAATCGAACTCGAAGGTAACCCATCAATCGCTAAACCAGGAATATGTTTCTTGGCCCAAGCATTTAATCCATCCTGAGCTGGACCAGGTCTCCTCACGTTCTTGGCAAAGGTACCGACTCCGCCAGGGCCACGCATCCATCCCAACCGATCCGCTGCTTCGCCTACGCTTTCACGGCGAGAACGAGTGCTGGGTCTTTGAGGGGGAAAATAGCTTCCAACGGTAGTTATAGGTTGTGAAGGTCGAGGTCCGAGATTGCTTGTTCGACGAGGGGTGCTTGATGAGCTTCCTGGGAGATCAATTGAGGACTGTGATATGGTCTGGGCTATTCCAGGGAATTCCATGGATCCGCGAGGTGTCGAGACAGTTGAAAGTGTTGCTTGACTCTTTCTTCGCCGGGGAGGGAAATAACCTAATGTTTTTCGTGGCATGCGTGCTATTTCAACGGGCTTTGAGTTGGGTGATGCGTCGAGCAAGACCCATCTGACATGGATCCATGGATTTTCATTGTCTTCGGGACGTTCTGCAGATGTCCCGTTATAAGATGATGCGGCTCCTGGCCATGTATCACTATTTGAGAAGGGAGGATCTTCGATCCCTGGCGTCGGCGCAAGGAGATCTACTCCTTGATTTGGCATGGTCGGCGATGGAGCCTCGCATGGTCGTCCTTTAATCGCGCAAGCATCGACCGGTAAGACGACCGTTTCTCGAATCTGTATCGTATCGTTGGGCCATAATCGATTTGCCTTCCTGAACACCTCCGGCTTGCAATTGTACTTCAGCACCACCCCTTGCAGCGTATCCTGCTTCTGAACATGATGTATATAAACCAGCGCGAAATCATCTTCCTGCGAGCTCCCAGGCCGTTGTTCCTCCGTCGACGATCTGCGTTTATAATTCCCGTTGGTATCCAGAATACTCCTCTCTTCCTCTCTGCCTTCCAGCACACCCCTCATCTTCCTCGCTCGTACCTCAGCCTGCATCTCCTCCGTACTGCCCCACCCAATTCCACCATCCTTCTGTCTCTGCGTCGTCGGCTCAGGCGGTCCCCATTGCTCAGGAATCTTCTTCCTCCCCATCCCCTCTCTCCTAGGTTTCTTCCCCGCCGCAATCCCTCCCCTTCCAGGCCCAACATCATCAACCTCTCCACCCAACACCGAGCTCGCCAGTCCTTGTAACGCATTCCAACTACTCATCCACCCCGGCGGATCCCATAATCCACCCTTCACACCAACCGGCGAACTACTCCCCTTCCTTCCTGACGAACCTGACGGAGCCAGAAACCCCCCAATGGGCCTCCCATTCCCATTCCCTTCTGTCCTCGAATTCCCAGCTCCAGAACCAGTCCGAGGAATACCCCGACTAGGATGTCTCGCCGGAATCGGACTCACGGCTCTACTCCCGCCCGGCGTGCTCGTCGCAGACGTACTAACCAGCTCCTGCTCCGTAGAAATCAATCTCCTATTCCTAGGCCTAATACTCGAGTCCCCTCCTGTGATTCCCCCACCACCGCCTCCTGCGCCTCCTACGCCCAATCTAGTATTCGTATTCTCGTTCGTAGTAGAGGAAGGCCGTGATGCAGAAGCCGTCGAAGAGGAGGGTATCATGATTCGCCCGTTGCGCGCCGTCCCTCTCTCCTCCGGTGCGGGAGGGAGAGGTTACAGTGCTGATGGAGGGATGGCGGTGGTATGTACGCGGGTTTTCCTCCGCCGGGGATTCGAGCGTGCATGCCTCTCCTTTCCCTTCCCTTCCCTAGGATCCAAACCTAAATCCAGATCCAGATCCAAATCCAAGGCTCCTTGTCTTCAAACGTACTCGCCGTCCTCTATCCCGCAATCATGGCGTCCTGGCCTGGTATCGGATCGTAACCAAACAAAAGACTCGTCGTTTTCGTCAAATTGTGTACGGTGAATCGAATCTGCTTAAGTGTCGAGGGTCGAGATTCGGAATATGGCGTTGATGGTTTGCACGACGAGACTCGAGGATCTATCTGACTGCAGGAAGGTATGGTGGTAACCGTCAGGTTGCGGATAGCCGTACTGAACGGGCTACGGTGGCTTCGTCATTCTCCAGGCGACCCTAGCGCCCGCTCACTGGCATTTTGGCGGCCAGACGCCTGTGCACCGTTTCCGCGTGAGGCATGCATTCAGCCTCAATTGCAACGGTACACACATGCGATTGAGCAATTGGGTCAATGGATACTTCAGATACGGGTTCAGGTATCAATGCTCATTTCTATGTAAATGATATAACGTTTGCGAATGAGTGTGCGAAGAAAACCTCCACTTTTGATTGACATTCCGTTCCCAATATTCCCTTCATGAGAGTATTTTACATGCTGATATACTTGATACCACTCAGTTTTCGCTTTTAATAAACACTATCACGCCTCCTTTCCCAGCGCAGAAAAAGTTCAAAGAACGCCGCCCGATCCCGTCGTGGGTGATTGAGAAAGGGATTAAGCCAGAGGGACATCGCCGTTCATGCCGCTAAGATCACCATTGATTCCGAAAAATTGAAACCTTGGGAAAGTTAGTCTAAAAAGTGAGACATTTACATATGTCGAGATAGCTCACCAGTCTTCAACATTCATAGTCATAGGTACAGCTTGCCCAGAAGCATTGCTCAAGGTGTCGCTTGGGCTATGTCCTTGGGCATCCTGAAGTGCGGCATCAAATCCACTCTGCCACATCTGCGGTTGAACTTGGTAGCCCATACCGGCCTGAAGCATGTTTGCCTGGGGCGGGCTGTTGTTCGGTCCCCCACGCATCCTCTGCGGCAGCTGAGCCGATTGACCTTGATTTGGCATGGGCTGATTGAGGTTTACATGAGGCATCAAGTTTGGATCAAGGTTATGATGGGTTTGTTGTGGCGAAAATTGATTGGACTGCATGTTGGTCGAGCCTTCAGGGAACAATTGATCTGGTTGAAAGTTCTCCCAGATAGATTGAGATAGGTTGGGAGAATTTCGAGTGACCAAATATAAGTCAGGTGGCGTCGTAGGAACAGAGAATGATGGATTGAAAGGTGTTGGGGGCCGAGTATGTGGACGAGAGTTTGAGCCGCCCATGAAGGTATCCTGATTGGCTCTCGAATTTGGAGACGTGACTGGGGGAGCCGCCATTGGAGCAATGTTGTGGCCCATCTCCCGCCCTGGTGTGTGGCTCGGTGTCTGAGGTCGAGATCTTTCATAGGACTCTTGTGGAGCTGGCCCATTGTTGACGTTAAAGTCCAGAGCCATGTCATCATACTTGCGCTTTCCTGACGAGTCTTCTCTCTTGACCTGACTGGCTTGGTTCAGTCCTTGAGTGATACTCTGGGCCATTTTCTTGTGACGTTTGCCAGCAGCCTTCTGAAGTCTTTCTTCGAGGACCTTGTTTCCCAGGATGGATTCGAAAAGTGTATAGACCATCTTAGCGACAAGCCAGACTCTCGAGACGTCCTTCAAAGCACCCATGCAGATGCGGATTCTCTCTTGCGTTGCCTGTACTATAGACGGGACAGAGGATCGCATTTGGTAAACGTGCATAATGAGTGCCGAAAACAGACTATAAACGATAAAGGCCGGACAATACCGAAGCTCATCATGTGCTGCAAGGTTCTCAATGATGGATGTGATCATTGCAGCAGCCTGAAAAGCGATGTTACGAGACGGGTAGACACCATCTTCCATGTAGGCGCCGTTTCTTGAATTTGAGGCAGGTGGCATATGAGCTCTATGCAATAAGCAAAGAGTTGTGTAATAGTTCGAATGCAGTAACGCAGACCAGAAGTGATGTCTGGGCATCTCCCAATAAACTTCTTTCGGGCAGTTCTGCAGCCAATCGGCGAGTGCCATATCACTATGGGTAAGGTCGATGGCGTTCTGGCGACGAGCTTTGGACGCAACTGAGTATTGTTGAGAGAGAACGAGACCCATAATCTCGCACAGCTTCACGTACTGCAGGAAGAACTGTACATGAAGAGGATCTGGTGGATACTCAGGCGGACCTCCGCTGCTGTCATCCTCGATAAAGTCCTCTTCGCATACCATTTCCACGTCAGAATCATCCGTGTTGATATGTACGGGACGGCCCAAGGCGACGGCTACTGATCGATCACGCGTAAAAAGCGTCCACCAGATTCTCTTCCACAATCGCTTGTCGGCCTGGCTGAGTTGAGATCCTTCCACACTTCGATGCATGCCAGAGCCCTGTGCGACGATGGTAGCTACCCTGCTCCAGTAGAAGACATTCTTCGTGACATCTTCCGGCCCTTCCCAGTACCATCCCATAAGCACAAGGGCCTGGACAATAGTCACACGATCATCCTCGTAGTTTGCATCATAAAGTGCTTTAGCACGTTTGTAGAATGTCAGTGCCGCAGGAGTCGTAGATCCATTGGCATCCATCAACTGAGGATTTGTGCAGACCCTAGATCCTGCCAGAAGGATGGCTTGCAGGAGAAGCAGCGAAGGTGGGTTCTTCGAGTCTCGATATTGTTTCATGAATCGATTCCGATTGATGACTGGGACGATCGGAGCAACCCATTTGAAGTATGCTTCGACGAGTTCGTCGCAGAGAGACCTTGGTGGCAGCAAGAATGCGCCTCGCTGGTGGAGAATATCAATCTCCACATTGTCCAACTCGGTCAACCTCGCTCGGGAGCCTCTGACATTTTCAGGCAGAGGATAATGTACGACGTCTGCTGTTCCATGTCGATCATGGACCAGTAAAGTCAAGTTCGAGGATTCTCCCAGATATGCCACTCTTCCAGCCTCCTTGATAGGAGCTCGAGTAAACTTCGGCTTCATGAATTGAGCATACGTTCCTTCGTCATCTTGCCGCACCTTGTAATGCTGTTCGGTAAGAGACGTCGGAGGAGTCCCATCTTGGGTATTGTAGACGCTTGTGCTTCGACCATTACCGGGAGAATCATTTTGAGGGGAATGTTCGTCGACGCCTTCGCCACGATCACTATCCGAGTCCTTCGCCTTGCCAGCCGTTGTCTTCTTCCTCTTTGGGGTCGGGATTTTGCATTCTATGCTAAATGCGACGCAATTCGTACAGGGCACCCCTAAGCTTGCGGCATCGCATCGGACCTTCCTGGCATGACATGTCTGGATGATGGTGATGATTAGCAAAGTTCTCTCAAGACCCCGCCGAGGTGCCGAGGCAGAGACAGCTCATATATAAGCAATGCAGTGCTTCAGGGTTAGGAACTTAACGAACTTCACATGCGCGCGACGCTCGCTGTCTTCGTTCTTGTCAGTATATTCTCATAACTAGGGGCAGGTCATCGACGAACCTGCGGAAAGATGGGTGGCCGGCCTGTTGGTTTGGAGGCATGGGATTTGTGCCAGGCGGTCCATTTGCTGCTGCGGGTGCAGGATACGCTGGACGCGGCTGCGCAGGAGACTCGGAGGACGCCATCGCCAAAGAACTCTCGATTCCTATACTCCCGTCATGCACTTGCGCTCGTCTGCGGATGGTTGTGCTCGAGTGCTCGCGTGGTATAATATCGTGGTGCGGTCGTTGACTTGGGCGGCGTCCAAGTTCGAATTCGAGGCTGCTGCCCGTTCTCTGACGCCGTCCTAAGCGAATCACCTGTAAGCAACTGCTGGGATTAGCAGGTACAGTACACTCGAACCGGTCACGCACAGCTTCAATTCTGATATAGATACGCATGCGTCAATGCGACTCGGGAGTGGTCGCGATTGCGATTGCGATTGTGGCTACAGGACGTGAAGGTGGGTGTTGATGGGATGTGGTGGAGAGACCACGAGGGCTTCTACACTTATTGCCCCAGCATCAACGAGAGAGCTGAACCCGAGTCACTGTCAGAAGTCTTGCCCACCTCAACCCCAGGGTATGGGAGTTCTCGGGATGGAAACACGATGCGATGTCTCGACGGACAGACCCTAGATCCGGTAAGTCCAGTCGATATGAGGGTTAGGGGGGAAGGAGGAAGGAGGAGATAGTAGTGTTGCAGATCTGCGCGGGAGGGGTCAACAAGGGATTCCAAGAGCTGGTGCTGGTCTTTGCTAGGCAACTCTAGGCTTGAGGTCATCGATCTCATTCACAACTTCTTCAAATACGCGCTCGTAGTATGCGACCTATTTCCAGACGGCGAAGATTGCTTCCTGAGAGCATAATCCAGCGGAGTAATAGGAGGGAACGGAAGAAGTTGGTGTCGTGCTGGGGGAAAATAAAGTACCACGCAGATGCAGGCCCAATTTCACCTTCCCCATGAAAGGGCCTGCATCCGTCGTCCGATTCCCTTCCCCACCTTCTCCAGATCTCCAGATTTCCCTCCAGCTCGAGATGTAGTTCTTACTTGTTCCTACATCTCCCGTCCCGCTCCAACAGCAGCCCTGCCGACCCGCGCAACAGAAGTCAAATCAAGCCTCACAACGGCGCCCGCGGACGCGGCCCTCAAAGGGGTTCGCTGCTGCGGCTGCACGTTACCCCAGATCTGCAAACTCTTGGGGGCTTGGTGTGGATTCGGACGCGCGCCTTGAACCATTTCTTAGTGGGAGGAGATGTAGATCAGCCTCGGCTTGTCGATTCAAGAAATCTGACATGTGGCTTGAACGTGAAGGGTAGTGTGCAGCTATTCCTAATCAGCCATCGTTGACCGTTATCTCGTCTTGAGCTCTGAAAGAAGGAGGGCGAGGAAGTGCATTCTTACTTCCTCATTGGAATACCGTAAGTCAGAACGGAAGGTGGTCGGATGAAAACCTGGAAGTTGGTATCAGGACGATCAGCGTCGTGGGGGCTGAAGCTTTGTCTTCAAGAGAAGAGTAGTGGGCTTGGTGACCCTGGAGACATCTCCGGAAGTAGGTAACTTTACCTCTTACTGGTTCCAGATTCAGCTCCATCATTGTTCAATCTATAATTGACTTATATTTATATGACAGAAATATGTCGACAATCTATCGGTTTCACTGATGCGGATGCCATTTGCGCACAGTCGCTTAGTCATCTTCACCCCTGAGTGGTGCACCAGCATTCACATGCTTCAAGGATATTCCTTCCCCCCAGCAAAAGTGTCAGAAATTCTCAAAATTTTGTCATATATCATTATTTTCTCTATCTCATGTATTAGCACAGAGCTGGTAGCTGTGGCTGTCCCCAGATAGACCTTCCAAAGATGGCCTCCACCATTGCTTTTTCTCGTGCTGGCACGGCTAGCTATGAGGTCTTAGTTGAGGTGGAAATATCCCACACCTGGGACAGGAACCTCGAGGCCTCGTCGGACCTCCTAGGGCCTAATAGTCTTGCCATACCTTCTCGTTAATCTTACTTAGAACTCATTTCTTGACCTTACCCCAAACACCAAGTCCAACTCTAATCTCTCAACTATTTTCGCATCGGGTAAAACCCAGAGAGCTTGTTTTTCCCCGCGAGGTAACCGAGTCATTATTGGTAATTCCCAGCTACCAGAGCATAATCCATCGACCAATAGTATTCCACGGTGCTATTACTGCTGTGGTGAGTGCACTTATAGTATTATACGCAAGCCAACATGCAATTTGAGCCAGCTTTCTTGTTAATCTTGCAGGGCTACTAGCGATGAGTGCTTGCAGACGAGCCGTGTACATGTTTTCCTACAAGTAAGAAGCCGGCAGTGACCCGCAGAGATTGACAGTAAAATTGCAATCACTCGTTGATCTTTCAGCCAGGGTTCTTGTCAACGTTCCATGACAATTCCAGCTTCCAGAATGGGACAAGACATTTTGTTTGATCGTTGACTAGGTGTGAGTTACAATCAACTGTCATGCTGTATCCCGAATCAGCTAACTCGTATTGTGCACTTGAAGACATCCGTATCTTATAGGCGCTGAGATCGTACTCGACCATCGAGGTGATATAGTCATACTGCTCCAATTTGTCGTTGAGGTCTTTCAAGATACTATCGGAAGGCTTCCAGGGAACGATGGTGTAAAAAGGTTCCTTGGAGCTAGTGTTCGCCCAGCCCAAGCTATAGAGCATAAAGTCAAAGTGAGCGTTGACTCTCTTATTGCGGATACCAACATCCAATACGCCACTGATTTTCGCAGCTGCATAGTCAAGAGCTAGATTGTCGGACACGAAGAAGACCTGGTCCGTTACGTCCCACCGAGACCAAGGCCATACATTGTTAACAACCATTTCTGGCGGCAAGACAATCTGAAGAATGCGTGACCGTGTATAGAGGACGATATCCCGAACCAAATATTTAGGGAAGTGCGCTGGTGGTAGTCGGGTCAGCAAGTACATCGTCCTATTTTGCATCGATAGGAATGACGGGTTATGCTCAACCAAAGCCCACGGATCTTCTCGCACTAGTTGCGACGCACCACATTTCCTGAGTCGAACTCCGAGAATGGTCCTATCGTCTATCTTGCAAACTGGGAAAACGTATAGGTAGCCCTGCTGCTTGGGGTTACCCTGCATTGCCAATCTCGTGTGGAGTTTGATGCCCTGATTTGATATGAAGAAATCGTTCGTCGAGTGAGCGTTGACGGCGGCGAAAGAGCCGCTTTCAGCAAAATCAACAGCCGCTGACGCGAAGATGGAACATGCAATAGGACCTTCATGATCCATGACTTGGGGACTTGAAACTTTCCATGCGAATATGCTCAAGTCCGGACAAATCCTGACAATCTCTTCTTGTAACCTCAAGAAGGCCTTTCGTCCTTCTCCATATAACATGGGCATGTTGACCTCAAAGATTCCTTGCAAGTGTTACAAAATTGTTTGGAAAAAGTGGATCAACATGTAAATACCTAGCAGACAATAAGCTTCGTCTTCGACTCGAGTAGTAACACGCCGAGAAGCCCACGACATTCTTTGAGCAACAGAGATCGACGACAATGATCGCGAGTCCCCCAAAACACGCCTGTCAATTCCGGTGATACTTGTGAGAACGTCAATTCCCTCGCTTTTACGGAACAGCATGTTCCAGTGCTGATCGAAGAAATAAACATCTGCAGGTGCAATCAATTCCTGAAGTGTCCAGCCACGAGTGAACCAACGGCAATGGGCTAGATTTTCCCGCCACGCAGGAGTAGATTCTAGGTCTACTAGATAGGCATAACACTTCTCAGCTCTCTCGTACCATTGATACATGGAGTTGATAGCCTCTGAAAGCTCGGCACTGCTGGTCTTGTCGATGCAACAAGTATCAATCCAGGCGTACTGAAGTTCATCTGCCTTGGCAAGTTGGCAAGCCATGGAAATCTTCGCATAGCCCTTCTTGGACCTGTACGAAGGTTCGGTAGTCATATCGTTGAATGATACTTCTTCTTCACCCCATGTGTGGGAGAGAATCGCATAGGCCGGGATGTTCGTGCCGATGAATTCCTCGAAGAGGCCTGTTGAGGTGTTCAGGAGTCTCATAGTGACGATTTAAGCATAATACACAATATGCACTAGAACTGGTTATGGAGGAAAAATTGCCAAGAAGAGAACGCTCAGTCGTGATACATGTAGCCTCTAAGAAGACCGTCAAGTGCGAGACACCTGTGGCGCGCGCCTACTTGAGCCAATAGGATCCAGGAGCTCGCACGGCAGTTACTTAGATGGGGCTAGCTGCCGGATGAGCTTGAGAGCAAGATCTAACCTAGCGGAGTTCCTACGTCCACGTTGGGCCATCGCATGACCATCGTAAGGCGCCTCCTGCCACTATCAGTGAGAATTACCTCTTTATCCTTTGCCGCTAAATTTCCATAGAGCAGAAACGGATTCCCGGGCAAAGTTCGGTAAGGAAAACGCTATTCCTGAAGGGACAATTCTCCGTTCGTGGAGTTTCCTGCTTCAATCTTCTAACAAGCTGTATTACAACAGGAGATAAAGAGAGCTTTGCGCATGACGGAACTTGAAAACCTTCGTAATCTACTCAAGGGTGAATGATGGTTTCTATGTATTCGTTACGGCAGCGAGCCCATACATAAGAGCAGTGCGGCATAAGAGTACACGCATGCTTCGTTTTATACCACCAACCAGCTGCTTTGGCGCGGATTCCGGTTGTGCTTCACTCAAAGATAGAATTGTCGGGACAGGCCGCTGAGCAGCTCTGACGAAAATGGACTAAACCCTGACTAAAAATTCCTGGCATTGTTTATCTCGACTGATTATTTTTAATTGCCTAGTCCACTACGTTACTTTTAGAACTTTGTCCTCGAGAGTCGACTTAAAACCTATTCTGTTCCTTTTTCAATAGTAGTCTATTTGTCGACACATCCGAAAGCCACGTGCGCAACCAAAAACAATAAGGTCTTCGGTCATCATTCCCACTTCTTGAGCAAAAAAATACGATTTTCATTGAGAGGAGAAGTTGGCAGATCCCGTCCAAATGACTGACAGGTTAGATAATATCTGTGTTGACAAGAGCGAAGCCACCGATCTTCAGCAAATCCGAGGTCTCCTTCTGGAAATGACCTGGTTTGGATTTGACTTAGACGACACACTCCATGAATTCAGCAAGGGGTCCAAGTCTGCGGCCCAGGAGACTTTACTTCGGATAGCACGAGCATGCAATGTTTCGATCGACGATCTGCAAAAAGAGTATTCGAGAATTCTAGCGCTAAAAACTGCGGACGCATTTACAGATGGTAAAACCTCAGACGACTATCTTGCCACCACAAATTATTTCGGCATATCTAGGATGG
The DNA here is from genome assembly GCA_003988865.1 of Phialocephala sp. D728. Classification (NCBI taxonomy): domain Eukaryota; kingdom Fungi; phylum Ascomycota; class Leotiomycetes; order Helotiales; family Mollisiaceae; genus Phialocephala; species Phialocephala sp. D728. Next base: position 119,440 of record QYAJ01000063.1, on the reverse strand, counting down.
ATAGCTTATTTAAAAAGGTCCTTGATCATCCCGATATCAAAGCCGCAGACATGGTATACATAGGCGACAACAAAGGACGAGATGTTAAGCCAGCTATGAAGTGCTGGGTACTGGCGGTTCACTATTGTGAGAAAGAGAGTGTCGACTTTACAGCTGAGAACTGAAGGAGCGTATCCTTAGACCAGCTAGAGAATTTGTTAAGAAGATGATCTTGCATTCCACCTCGTCCTAGATAAAGTCCAGCAAGCCTCTAGGAGCATCGTCAATCAGATGTGGAAGAGGAGAATCCTTCAAGCACAATACAACTCCAATACAAGGGATTATCTCTTCCAGATCGAATAAGACGGTTTTGACCCGCACTCAAGGGTGGGTGCAACTTGAACTTACCGAAGTTTTTCTGGCAAAACTGTATAATTCGAGAACAGACATCACTTTATTTGCTTTACCCAAAGCAAAAACAACAATTTAGAAATCATAACGATTCACTTGGTCAAGAAGAGACGCCCAAAGTCAGATCCTCTCAGCCCTCGATCCTTGAGCTATCATTGGAGTAAATAGACAAGCTTCATACCACGTACCCTTTTTTCCTTCAACTCCTGGATTCCGTTCGGTACTCTTGCCAAACCATCATTCCTGATATCTTTGGGATGCGGCTTAATCTTTCCCTCGGCGAGCAACTTTTCTGCCACCTCAGCGAACCTCACAGCACTGTCAAAGGCTCCTAGCGGGGCATCCATTGTCTGACCCGCAAACACGAACGGTGCATTGAAATACAGCACCCCCATACACAGCTTGAAGACGAGATCTGGACGATCTGGTTGGACTGGTCCAAGACACACATAAGTAGCACCTTTACTTAGTGTTTGCGAACAGAACTCATAGCTAGTCTGCTCCGAGAAACAATCTACGCAAAGCGATAGATCATCTTTCGTAAGTGAGCGGATAGCAGCTGTGGCATTTTGATCATTGTAATTGAAGACATGATCAGCTCCAAGCCGTTTCACCATCTCGAAATTATTGGGTGAGCAAGTCGTGATAGTCTCAAAATTCGAGCTACAATGATATCAGCTCACAGACAATCTTCCCAAGAAAAAAGGAGCTGAATTACAGCTTGGCGAACTGCAATATCATTCGACCCATCGATGTACTTCCGCCGTAGATCAAGATCTGGCGTCTTGACACATCACCTGCAGGCGGCATCGGGATACCCAAAGTATCATACTAAGGCTCAATCAGCGCCTTGCTTATCAATTCTAGAGTTCGAACATGACGAACCAAAACCGCACCAGTCGTTAAAACAGTGACTCCCAGCGAAGCCGCATCCTCAAAACTCATGCTCTCCGGAATATGCAACTGCACATCGCCAACCACGATAATATATTCCGCGAAAGTGCCCCAATCCGGCTGCAATGGATTAGGGCGAGTGCAGCCGCATACTCGATCGCCTTTCTTAAAAGATCGCTTCACTTCCGATCCTACTTCTTCGACGGTTCCAGCGTAGTCGCATCCGAGTAAGTCGCCTGGTTCAGAGATGGCGTATGGTGGGTAGATATCGAGCAATTCGTGGGGATTGAGTCCCACGGCAATGGTCTTGATGAGGAGGCAGTCTTTGGGAAGTTTGGGAATGGGACGGTCGTTGACGAAGATTGCTGGTCCGCCTTTGGTTTGTAGTTGTATGGCTTGCATGGTGGTAGGAGGAAGGAGATCCACCACTCACACTTTCTTGAGTCTTGAGATTCCAAGCTCAACAAGACCCCCTTTACCGTTGTTTTATACATGGTGTGTTTGAACAGTTATATTTCCGAATGTCTCATATGTCTCCGACGACTGCATTGCTGTAATTGGGCGAGCATACGATCTGATAGCTCAACTCGCTTGCCGATCATCACAGCACGTGTAAGCAATGTCCGACCAGCCAATATCAAGTATTCAAGCTCACAACTAGCCGCGTTAGAATTGTATACAGCGCCAAAGTCTGCAATCCCAATTTTTAGCTGCGTGCACCCGCAGACGTTCGAATATGGTTCATTGGAAACCTTGATATATAAATTAAATAGCAGGTAAAATCTATTGTCACTTAGCCTGTAGTATCATTAGCCCTTATCGTCTCTAGAATCGCAAGCGAGCTCCTATGCAGGACTCAGCTAAGAGATAGCGAGCGTGATTAAATAAGGAGTCTTTTGTAATTCGCTAAATTCCCCCCTTTCTAAAGCTAGAAATTTCACGTGATTTGTGGTAAGAGGCGTTCAGGAAGGGATGTCGAAACCTATGTACGTTCTTCAAGTAAAATAATCCTAGCTTCATCCTATATACAGCCCAGCATTTCCCATTCCCTATCATCCCTACCATCTTTCTCTCCTCCTTCCGATTAAGCAACGAACTCTCGTGCAGTAGTCGCACCCAACGCCGACTTGATAACAGTGATTAAGACGGGCGTCAATCTCGACGCAATGATCGCATCTCCAGCCAGATTCGGATGAACTCCGTCTCTCAGATCCGTGCTCGGAAACCCGGTGTTGCAGTCTGACATCACGATGGGAGATGCGGTCGTGGAGGTCGCCGTGATCCAATCCGGAATCGCGTTGTTGATTGCTACGATACCTGTGTTGGACGAGGGTAAGGGAATCACTTTATCGACCTAAGAAAATGTTAGGGACAGTTTCTCATTTCCGTTTAGACGAGAGGAAGAGATGACGAGGACTTGGTGTGGGGGGAGAAGAAAAATGGGATATAAAAAAAACTAACAATGATCTTCATGCTCGGATTACTGGCTCTCATCTCCGTAACCATCTTTGTGTACGCGGCCATGATATCGGCTGTGCTGTGTCGCATGTTGACATCGTTCGTTCCGAGCATGAACATTACCACATCGGGCTTCGCGCTCGCCAACCATCCCGTCAGATCCTTGTTCGCGATGTCGATGGCGAGGAAACCGGAATGGCCCTCATGGTGGTGATCCCAGGTTGCGGTGTTAGCCTTGCAATTCTGGCTGTTGGTCGTCGAGGACCCGACGAATTGGACTTTGTCGGCGAGGCCGGCGGTCGTTAGGTTGTCCCATACCATGGAGCGCCAGCAAGTGATTTCCGTGATGCTGTCTCCAAGGGGCACTGTGAAGGGTGTTAACGCGTGTTTGGGAGAGGTTGGAATGGGCTTTGATTTTGCTTACTGATTTTTAGCTTAGTTTGGGCTAGGACTGAGCCCAGGAGGCAGATCGCTATGACGAGGAATTGCATTCTTGAGGTGTACATGGCGAAGGAGATTCCAAATTACCGACTGACTGTCAGAGTGAGTACAAAGACGACAAAGACGACAAAGACGACAAAGACGAGGTAACACCAGCTCCCTTTTATGTTACTTGAATACTTGGGACGGGAGTCCGCCGTCTTCAGGCATTTACTGTCTCCGTTTCTAGAGCATGTTTCCCATCCTCCGCACTCTGGATACTTTATTGCTTTCGTACTCACGATCATATATCCATCGGCTCAAGTCTCAATATTTGAATGGATTACCAAGCTGATGTCCGACATTTGAAACTAAACTGAGAGAGAACCCAAAGAACCAAGACCTCCGCGTGGGGAAGCGGGGAGAAAAGATGGAGTAGAGACAACCCTCGGCGGTGCAATGCATTACCGGACAGGGTGTTCAATGATCCGGGCAGAGATTTCCAGATGTAAACACCAACCAAGCTTTCGCATGGTCCTAAGCGAAACAGCTCCCCTGTTGCAAACATATTAATTTCTATGCGTAATGATCGGAAAGTAGATTAAATACGAAGAACGATGAGCGGTATACGAAGAACGAGGATAAATGCTCTGTCTGAAATGCCTGATTCGAGCTCGATATTGCTGCAATATATACGGAAACGGAACGCTAAGCGATTGGTCCCTCTATTCGGAGCAATGGACTTTGGACCGAGTGAGGTCGCGATGAATGGCACCTGCTATGTACCACATGTCTTTTCATGATTCTCAAAGTGGCATGAAAACGGAAATCACGAATGAGGCCTTTGTCCCGAAGGAGACTATGACGACGAAACTGGTGGAAAAGTCGGCGAAGTTGTAGCTTGTTCCGTAAAATGTGAACGGGATGAGCTGGATTTTGAGTTAGCTCTCAGTTTTCCAACGGAAGACATGAATGCGGGGAATACAGATTAGAAACCATGAATATAAGATTACTCATGATCAACGATAGCCAAGCTAGTCTTTTCTAAGATGTAACCACCTCCGGAGTAAGCGCTTCTTCAGCAATGTATTTCTCTCTTTCGATATACTTCAGTTCCTATGGTGCAATATCTTCTTCGACACTTCTGCTAGTCTTCTCTTGTAGATGGAAATTCGGCGTCCCCTGGAAGATCTAATTTCTCACTACGACAGTTGCAGGCCAACTCTCGCTCTGTCCTACCTTCGATGAGAATGAACTTCTTCCTGTTAGACACAAGTAACTTGAAAAGAATGAGCTGACTCTTCCCATTCCCAGCGAAACACAATCTTCCCTTATCGAGCTCCACACGCTCGACGTCGTAGCGATGCTGACAATACCTGAGAGCATATGGGTATCCACTATCCTGGAAGTCAATCCACTGATCAACCCTATGATTGGCGACAAATGACAGCAAATGTGGAAGTCATGTCTTATAAAAGAACATAAGCCATTGGGATAGTCCCACTTCCAAACAGCCAAGGATCTTGATCAACCAATTCAGCAAGATACTCACGGAATAGAAGACGCGGGAAACGGCTGTCAGGAAAAGGCCATAAAGAACCCACCCGAGGACAGATACTCTAAACATTGATCGTGTGGTAGCTTTGGGATTGATGTAGGCCTTGTAATATTAGATATTAAACCTGAGGAGAGACGAAACAGCAATGCTCTCAGTAGACGTGCTCGAGATAGTCGCCACGAAAACAAACACTGCTACTAGTCCCGCTCTGACTTTTTCTATGAGGCAATTGCAGCTGCTGGTCATACACGTCTAGCTGAGGCTTGAGCTGCACTCAATTTGATAGACTAGTATGCACTTTACCTCAGCGCTGCTCAAAGTTACCCACAAGAGCATATGCTACATGGAAGAGAAGCAACACTAGAAAGCAGTTCTATCTTTGACAAGCTATTATCTCTGGTGCTTTGTCCATAGGCTGAAGCCCTTATGAAGTAGAAGTGTGGGGAAAGTCGCCGACAGCCTAGCCGCAAGGCTGTTGTAAATCAACATACTAGCAACAGCTGTTACTCATAACCCACTGAAAAATGATAAACACACTGGTGAAATAGCGCGAAAATTGAAACCCAGATGTCGGAATCAAGACCTTCCAAGTAACACGCACCTGACCCCATTACTCGGAGTGACGCTGACTCCGATAGCTAGATAATTATAAGTGCTGCCATGGTAAGAACAGGCTCAAGTTTGGGTTTAATCCCATGTTTGTGGTCCTGGATCGTGCCAAATTTCAGCATGAACCAAGCTCGCTCTCCCTAGTATGAACCGGAGCCATTTGATATCGCTTTGAACTCCATTATCCGCCTGATCAAAAAAATGCCAAGCAATGGGAATCCCAATTGTGTATTCGTCCGTGATCGAGAGCCCTCAGGCGGGGGGGAGATGGCGCACCGAGAAACTTCCACGGGTTCTGTGCTGCTACGATGCGGGCAATTCATTCCAAAGTATTGCTGAAGGTGTTAAGACAAGGAAAGAAGTCCTCAAGCAGTACTCTAGTAGCTTCTCCAGACCAGCCTAAGCAGTTTACTCACAAGTCACGGATGCGACAGTACGATGTCATGTGGATACCCGAATAGTGATTGTGTGAGAGCAATCGATGAGCTCCCTCAACTAATAATATAAGCAGCGGGACTAATACTTGAAAGTTTTGGGCTCAATGAGGTATGGCTTCCGCTGGTTTGTTATCCGAAAGGCGTGTGGCGACTGTCACCAAGTTGTGAATGATAGTAACCCGTTTGACACAGGCCAGAAGTATGCGAAGGTATTAGAAGAAGAAATGACGGGTATGACTGACAACCTGAAAAGGTAGGAGTCGACGGGGTATACAGAAACTAGAACAGAAATGCATCCTAAAGCTCTTCCTGATATTGAGGCGGATTTATGCTTGCTGGGATGGCTCGAGTTCATGCTTCTTCGAGACAAGCTTGTGTTAGAAGCCTTCATCGTAAGCAACACATTCAAGATATTCGTACCAAAGGCTAATAGAGCCATTCTTGTCAAAGTCCGCCTAAAACCTTTTAGCAGATGAACGACGGAAAGTCTAGAGCTCCATCAAGACTCACCCTCTCGAAAGATTTTAGAATACTTGAAGGTTCAATCTCTTCAGCCTCGTCCTCAGTGATTGGTCGCATCACGGCCTCGCCATATTTTTGCACAAGGTTAGGTTGATACTCTATAATAGTGTTGTTGCCTTTTCTGAACCAGCCAAGTGCCTTTTGCGGCCATTGACCTACCAAAGCATCTAAACTCTTGCACGACTTCACGCCCGCACTGTACTTTGTTCCAAGCTGATCAGCCCAGTACTGTTTGACATGGAGCGGGACCTGGAGCATTTCACTGCCGCTGACGAGGTCCGAATCACGAGGTTCCCGGTAATGCCCAAAGTAACGATAGCCTTCTCCTGTACGGTGAATAAATACAGAAAATATGTTTATCTGAATGCTATCGTCTGCATAGATGCACGAGAGTTGAGCACCGTGTTGTCCTGGCAATCGTGGTAAGAGAGGATCGTGATCAGGCTTCAGCAGCTTGATCGCGGATAATTCGGGGAATAGTCTACCTTAGCGGGATTTTAGTGGAATAACATAGCAGGTTTTTGTCATAGCAGTTCCTCCAAAGACTTTTTTCGGGAATTTGAATGAAAAGGCTTCGTTTGGCTGATCTGGCAGTCGCACATTTCGCAGAGGAGTAAGGTGCTCAATCACACTAGGTATTCGCATACCCTCATAGAGCGTGAACGTCTTCTGTGTAAGCCCGGCAAGACTTAGATCTTCCTCAAAGTAGTGGTTTGTAGAGTAGGAGACAGCCTTTGTCTTGGCTAGGGAGAACTATATTTAGTCAGTGCAGTGACTCAACAATCGATGATGCCATGTAACTCACACATCATAGACATCAGACCCCTCAGAGCCATCTTCCTCACTCTCAGAATCGCTAACTTCGCTTTTTACACCACTATTCGTCGATCCATCATCGAAAGCAGAGGCATAAGGCTGTTCCGACAGTGCTTGAACCTGCGGTGCTTCGTCAAAAATCTCCCGAAGAACCTTGATACGGTTGTTCTGAGAATCTAGAGCACTCCGGACACGCACACGATCCTGTTCCTGCTGTTGTCGTAATTGGGCAACATCTTGTTCCCGTTATTATCGTAACTAAGCTATTTCAGCTTGCATCTGTAAGACCAGGGTATTGGTTGAGCTACGATTGGATTGGCTTGACAGCCTAGAACATGCCTGACGGGATGAGTCTGGGTTCTCCTTGTCTTCATAGACGTTGGAAGAGCTCGTTCTCGCCCTCGCCCTTTTGTGATTAGGTTGAGACAGTGGCGACCCGATGTTAATTTTGCGTTTCTCATTCGCCATGGTGTCTCTGTTTAATCAAGATCTACGCCTAAGGTTAGAATGGCTGAATACTATACTGGGTGGGCGTTTTACTAGAAAGGTCTTGGTGGATTTTTGTCACTGTTCTGTAGCTACGGAGTAGTTATCTAGGAAATGATCCATGCCTCAGCACTTCGCTGAGAGATACACTTCGCTCGGTAATGGCAGATCTCAAGTAGATAGTAAATGCAAAGGTCTCCGGGGCGTTGAACGGCACATCGTGGGTATTGGCTTCTCTTTCAGTACTTTGTAGAGTGGTGGAGGATGGTACGGTCACTTGATATTTGGTTCAATAGATGTGAACACTTGGATGAACGAAGATAGGGAGTTCGAGGCATGAGAATGTAGTGAATTAGTTAGTAATGCTGCGTAGAGTTGAAAGCTCCGAGGAAGCTTGAAGTGAGTTGAGAACGTTCGTCATGTGCACGGACTCCAACGCGTCTTCCCCTGTTGTTCCTAAATTCTAGAGCCGCAAAAGCTCTCCACATTATCCACGATGTTCCCCTCTCAGAATCCTTCAAAACATCTACAATATCTTGTTAGATGCCATGCCAATCTGCATAGAATGTCGCTATCCTGTCAAGACCCTCTACACCGAATACTCGGGCGCCGATGACCGCTCAAGTGGCCATGGAGTACGGCTTACTGTCTGCAAGAACTGTGGCAGATTCTGCGACAAGTATGTAGAGCATGATTTTGTGGTATTATTCATTGATCTAGTTTTGATCAAGCCGCAAGTATGTAAAGCTTTGAGATATGAACACTTTATGCTAACTCTCCTAGGTATATAGACATCTTCTACATAATACCTTGATGCGAGAGCAGGACCAATTTGATGTCAAGCCCCCACACCTCTCCCTATATTTTCTCTGCTGATATTCTGCCAGCCCTCTATCATACGTCTTGGGATCTTACTCCTTCTCTTCGATGTCTACCTGACCTGGGCCCGCATCGAGAAACAAACTTCCATTTCTGCCAACTCACCCAGCGACAGTAACTTCCTCCTCTTGGCGCAACAACCCATAGTCTTCCAATACGTCTTCTTTCTCATTCTCTGCGCTCTCTCAACACTAGCTTTCCACCTCTCTATCCGGTTTCTCACGTCTTCTCCCTTCTCACCACTTCTCCTCTTTGGATTTATCCCGCGATACCCACGACCAAACTCAGTGAGCACAGCGCTGCTTGTCTCCTCTTCTACGAAACTATTTCCAATCCTGATGGTCATTTGGGAATATGATGTGCCTGCAGCAGCCAGGTCTTTAGGGTGGGCGGTCGTTGCAAATAATGTGGAGGCGTTGAAGATTTTATTGGATTGCGGGTATGGAACTGCTGCAATATTGGCTACGGTTGGGGCTATTAGCAGATGGATGGTAGGACGAGGTATACTTTGGGTGGTGGGTTTGGACGGTGTTGATACTGTGGGAGACTCTGGCGTCGCTTCAGACGGCAAGGCGCTTTGGGCCTTAGTTGAATTAGGAAGGGAATGGGGTGGTAGGCTGGGTCTGGGCTAGCAAGGGAATATGCATGCAACCTATTGTTGATCTACTGGACACAAGATGTACGGAGTCTAGGTGTTGGGTGAGTGCTGTTACTGCTGTGACTTGCTCAACTCCTTGCACATCGATCACTTCCGTTCCCAAAGGCCTTCAACGCAAATATCACATTTGCGAGATATCATTCGGCATCCATTATGATTCTAGCAATTGCCGGTTGTCATGCAGGCCTAGTCTTCCTATTCGAGATCAAATACACGGCATCTGAAGCCTATCCGAATCCTCAACCTCAACGCCTAAAATGTACACCTACGCAACTCTCTACTACAATCTTCCTTAACCCTTAAGCAGGGCGATAATTTTCGAATACTGCGTGTTTTCTGAGGCCGGTGCTTCGTGGTTCGATGAGTGGATGCCATTGTGCTAAGAACGTAATCGCTATAAAGCATTAGCACCATCACCTGCTTATGGAAATAAATAGCAATGTGGAATTCGTATGCCAAGTATGAGATCTGCGAGGAAAGGGGGAGGATGCGTACCCCACATAATGTAACAGCTTGCGAAGGAGAGGATCAGAGTGCTTCGCCAGATTCTAGCACAAGTCAGCGGGTCGTCACAACCGAAGCTTCTCTAGCCACAATCATGCCGCAGACACGAATGAGATAGAGGGGACGTACGTCTGCGTTTCGCCTTTAGGTGAGAGAAACCATCCCGCAGCGCAGGCAAGGACGACTACAACAAGGCCGATGAGAATGCTCCAGCTATAGTCATGATGAGTTAGCATCGACGCCTCCAACACAGTAATCGAAGCAAGGGTGGATTGAGCAGCATAATATGAATTGTCCACGTACCCGTTCGCCATTTTGGTGAGAAGTCGTTCAGCTTGTAATCGTAGCTTGTTGATGCAGCTGTCGATTTCTCGATATCACAGGCAGTCGAGCTTGGGCCTGCCGAGGTCACGGGATCTGGGATGGCGATTGGTTTTTTAAGGCGCTACCTAAGCCACTAACTAGGGTGGTAATCACTTCAAAACTTCTTGGGTTTGATTAAACACCATTTCATAATTCTAATTCTCAAACTTCAGACCAGCTTCTTGCCTTACTGCGCCATAAATTGCAGCAATATCTCCTTTCTCTCCCTGATGCTTTTTTACTTGCTCTAAGTGTGCATCTGCTACTTCAACATCTTTCAGTCGAGTTCCAGCTGCTTTTGCCAAAGCCATTGCGTGCCTAGCATCCTTGCGAGCCAAGTCAACTGCAAACAAGGGCTCATCGCGCTTATAATAGTCGCCGGACATCATTCTTGTTGAATAGGCTGTGTACGGTCCTGGAAACATCGTCTCGACGAGCTGGTGGAGGTTCTCACTGCCTAAACCAGTTTTCTCGGCCAGCGCGTGTCCTTCCGATAAAGATTCCACCATGTTGAGAACGAAGGTGTTGCCAACAATTTTCAATAGAGTAGCTTGTCCAACTTTTTGACCACCGAAGTCTACAAAAGCTTTACCCATGACTCCCTTGGTATATGGCTTCACTTTCTCAACGCTGTCCTTCGGCCCTGCCAGAACGCAAACAAGCTGACCAGCATCTGCCATCGCAGGAGCTCCAAACACAGGGCAGGCTACGAATTCAGCGCCCGCGCTGGTCACCTTCTTCGCCAGTTCCTCTGAGGTTTCTGGATGGACGGTAGAGCAGTCAACGAACAGCTTTCCCTTTATATTGACCTTCAATGCTGTGTCGATTGTCTCATTTATTGCAGCATCATCCCCAACACAGGTGAAGATGATATCGGCTTTTTCAACAGCCTCTTTGATCGAGCTGCTTACCGTCGACTTTCCCGAGGGTAGGGATTTGCTGACGTCTTCGGAACGCTTCTGGGTGCGATTATAGATGATCAAAGGTTTATCGAGCTGGCCTTTCTCAACTATGTTCTTGCACATGCCCTGAGCAGTTAGTCAGAGAAGACCATAGAGCTGTCGACCATCAACTCACTCTACCCATGTTTCCAAGGCCAATCCATGCTAACTGAGGTGCCATCTTGTCTCTAAATTGAATTGAGATACGGGTGTTGTGAATCTTGTGCTTGGGGAGCAACTTCCGTGATGCGGTTTTTATTCCCGAGCACTGATGTCAGACGAAGATGAGGAATTGCCGGAAAAATTGCCGATACTTCAAGCTAGAGTATTCCAGCTATGTCTCCAGCGAATAGTTGCGTACTACCTTCATATCCAGTCTACTTTGCACCACTACAAACCGAAATCGAGTAGATAGACTTCTTCATGTGAATGCGGAATACGAGGCCCGCGCGGTCCGCCTTATCGATAAGAAAATAGCTCCGTTCCGATGCTCGGCAAGAAAAGATCAGCGAATCCTCTGCAGCAACAAACTTCCCCACATCACGAGCCATGAAAGAAACCCCTCTTGAGCCTCATGATCATCCCATTGCATTCTCACTCTTAATCTACACTCAACATGCACAATGATCTTGCAAGAAATAGCCTTGAAAAAGGGCAGACAAGTGGTTGGTCATAATGTGAGTCGGTACTCCTTCAAGTTGCGAGCAATTTCCTGATCTGAGTAGGTCCAGTCATGGGCGAGACAGAGCAAAATCTGTAGAGGCAGTCTCGAAAATGATTTGCGTCATTATAGTACGGAGAGAGGTTTAGCAACTCAATTGAGGGAGGAGCGTGCGAAGGAGCATGTGAAAGATCTTTCAAACCAACAGAAGGCGAAGAAAGAAGCCAGGGCTATTGACAAGGTACTATAGTTAAGAACAGTCTTACATACCTCACTAATCATTGCTAGGACTTTTTTATTTCTGTTTTGGGCTCTTCTGCCACGAAACGAGAAGCCAGATCATATTTGCAACGATTCACACCATCCAAAGACTCGCAGACAAAGCCAAGTGCTACGAGCACGAAGTCTTCGCGAGGGACCGGAGTCAACCTAGAGGGGTTATATGGACCTACAGCAGTCGAACAGAGCCCGAAGTTTGTGCAGCAGCCAGAACGTTTGGCAAAATTGGCGGTGGAATCACAACTACATGTCGCCCTAGTCAAACTCAGAGCACCCCAGACTCTAGATGACGCGACGCTCAATGGCATCGGGCGGACATTGTCACAGCTTGGCAGACTCGGCCTTATCAGTTTGGTGGTACTGGACTGCAACCTTGAGGCCACTTCAGTATCTGCATGGCATAATCTTCGCTCAGACTGGCGCAACTTAGAGACAGAACAAGCAAACCGACTGATAGCTGCAATTGATGGCAGTGGGGATCCGGGTGCAAGACTCGTAGATAATGTCATCGGAGTATCTGAAGAACCTACAGCTCCAGGATTTGCTCGGACCAAAACGCATGTCAGCCTACGCAAGCTTCTCATGACTCCTTTAAGGCGGGGGATTATTCCCGTAATCCCATCAGTTGGCTATACAGATGTCAGTCAGACAGCAGTACCTGTAGATGCTTCTGATATTGTCTTGGCGTTGGCAAAAGAGCTCGCTGGCATTGCGCCGGTGCTGCAACCAGACGAAGATCCAAACGAGACTCAAAACCGCTTACGAGCTCTTCGCGAAGAAGTTTCACTCGACCGGCTTATTATTCTAGATCCACTAGGCGGTATTCCCGCTTTGGATCGACCCAATGGATATCATGTGTTTTTAAATATGGAACAAGAATTCGAGCCTGCAAAGCAAGAGCTACTGCAGACCTTGCAAGATGACAGAAAAGCGAATTCCTTGGATGCGGAGCCTGTTGAACAGAAGGTTACTGATTTGGCCATGGGAAACCCATTCTCGAAATTTGCTGAGATGGAGTTCGGGAAAATGAAGTCCTCAACAAGCTCTGTCGCTCTGCCAGAAGGCAAAGCTAAAGCCAAGACTTGGCATCACATCCAAAATCTTGAATTGGTTCGATCAGTCCTTGCTTTGTTACCTCCGAGCTCGTCAGCACTTTTAACAACACCTGAAGAGGCTGCAAATTCAGGCAAGGATGCACCTTTCCAGGCAGCTCGAGTGGGGACCAGAAGGCAACGAAATCCGTTGATCCATAATCTGCTTACAGACAAACCGGTGTTCTCTTCTTCGTTGCCGGTTGGTCGTCTCGGACATCAATCCATAGTCACAGAGACAGCATCTCCTGCTCAAAGCATCACCACTACGACGTTCGCAAAGCACGGCATGTCCGTGACAATATTTCCAGATCCAAAGATAACTCCTTGGCAGCCCCCAGAGCCTGGAAGGCCTCATATGACTCTTACTGATTCACACATCGACCTACCTCGCCTTGTTCACCTCATTGAAGATTCGTTCGGAAGGAAGCTAGATGTGAAGGACTATCTCAACCGAGTCAATGGCCGAATCGCGGGAGTCATCATTGCCGGCAAATACGAAGGTGGAGCATTACTGACCTGGGAGACGCCTCCTGGTGTGAAGGACGATGGCTCTCCAGAAAGCAGAGCGCGAATGGTGCCATATCTTGACAAGTTTGCAGTTTTAAAAAGGGCTCAAGGAAGCGGAGGCGTTGCGGATTTGATATTCAAGGCAATGGTTCGGGACTGTTTTCCCGATGGTTGTGTGTGGCGCAGCAGGACAAATAATCCTGTGAACAAGTGGTACTTTGAGAGGTCTCGAGGCACCTGGAAGATGCCCGGAACTGGCTGGGCTATGTTCTGGACAACGCCGGAGTTGAGCATGGATAAGCAACTCTTTTCAGATTATGAAGGGGTTTGCAGAGGGATTGAGCCTTCTTGGGCGGACAATAAGGCAGTATTAGACTAAGGTTTGAAAAATAAAAGTTACAAGCAATCACGTATGAATGAAAGTTGGATTCATGGACCGACCTGACGGTATGTATGAAACATAACCACATGATGACTTCTCGGTCCCAGGACTGTGGTCATAAGATGAGCGTGTTTCTCGTTACCTATCCTCATTCGACGCAATAGCTGCCGTCGAGAAGCCTCGCCAGGAATGCTGGACGAAGGAACACCAAATACATTTAAAGATTCCATTTACATAACACTAAGTTATGCTAAAACCTCTACTTCTGATATCTAAACCCATCTACGCCGTCAGCAGATCTGGCTGAATCCTTCCGCAGTCAATCATCATCACGTGCAAAATTGGATTACGAGGTCAGGTCGCGTAGCGAATCCCTTCCCAAGAGCTTCGAAACTGCAATCCTCCAACATAACCTGTTCATCTTACAAACGCATATCTCATCGGACTCAGTCGCAATCTAACCGTCACGATGGACAAAGTATCTGCATTCGGAAAGAACTTCACGTAAGCTTCCTTAACTAGCTGGAATTTTGAATTCAACGTCATTTTATCTGTCTGCCTTAGAACTATACAATGCTAACTATCGTTCCACAGGGCCTCATTCACACCTTTCGCGGCCCGCACACAGCAGTATGTGAAGGAACAGCTTGGACAGGCCGAAGATAAGGTTAGAATTCTTCTGCTGCGTCGCGCCGGGGCTATCTGACCTGTTTGCAGACCCAACTCCCCCCTGATTACATTGAGTTGGAGAAGAGGGTCGATGCCTTGAAGCAAGTTCACCAGAAGATGCTTCAAGTTACGTACGTATTCTATTCAACGGATTATTCGGGCAGAGACCTCAGCAGCTAACCGGCATTCTTTCACAGATCCCAATACTCACACGAAGCCTACGACTACCCAGCAAACATCAAGGAGAGCTTCGGTGATCTCGGTCGCACAGTCAGCGAGAAAGTCCACCTCCTATCTACGGCCACCTCTCCTGCCGAAGCTCAAGCTGCTCTCACTGCACCTCCTTCTGCCAAACCACAACCTAAGACGTTCAACCACGCTATTGCGCGTGCCAGTTTAGCAAGCAGCCAGCTCCTACAACAACAAAATTCCGGAACTGGAGAGGACCCTCTTGCTACAGCCCTGGAGAAGTATGCATTGGCCAGTGAGCGTGTAGGTGAAGCTAGACTTGCTCAGGACTCTCAAATCCAGAGTCGTTTCCTCGCGGGTTGGAGTACGACCCTGAACACGAATTTGATGTTCGCGACCCGTGCCAGAAAGAGCGTCGAGAACTCGAGATTGATGCTCGATGCTGCAAAGGCGAAGTCTAAGAACGGTGGATGGAAGCTCCCTGGCCAAAAGCCTGCTGATCACGATGGCGAGGAAGCTTCGGAGGAGGCTAGAGTCGAAATTGAGCAGGCTGAGGATGAGTTCGTTGGTCAGACAGAAGAAGCTGTTGGCGTCATGAAGAACGTGAGTGTTGCAAGAAGCTCTAAGAAGCTTAAGACTAATTCTATTAGGTCCTTGATACCCCAGAACCACTCCGTAACCTCGCCGATTTGATTGCCGCCCAACTCGAATACCACAAGAAGGCATACGAGATCTTGAGCGAGCTTGCACCCGTTGTCGATGGTCTTCAAGTTGAGCAAGAAGTACGTCGGTCCGAGGCTTACTCTGCCTAAGATGGTCGCTGATGAAGCATTTTCGCAGACCCGCTATCGAAAGAGTCGTGAGGGAGCGTAGAAACATCCTCTGACTGGGTCAGCAGGAAACACAAGAATCCTTCTCATCAACGAGAAGCAGTGCGCATCTGTTTTGAATCTTTTCCGGAGAGCTGGTAGCTGCGAGCTAATCTCGTTGGTTTCGGATCACTTTTTTCCTTCGGAGTCGTTTTCATGGTGTACTCGAGTCAATCGATCAGATTCCCCGTTTTCTTACATTATACCAATGCGCGGGTTTCGATCAACAGCTTCCACCACTCACTCCCGCCTTGAGCGTTCATCGCTCGTGGGACATTTGCGAGGCCACGGTGAGCGGCTCTCACGTGATTGTAAGCCGATTGACGTCCCAGTTGCCGAGCCGGGAGCAAAACGGTTCGCGCTTTCCCCTTTCGTGATCGTCCCTGCAGGTCTCTGCTGCACTATGACAAGCTGCGATCGCCCCATAGAATTTCGACAGCCACGAATCAGAACAGTTCTAATATCAGGATCGTCACAAACTTCATCATCAGGGATTTTTAGAAAGTCGTACAAGCGTCAAGTGGTGTCATTTCTGTCCGACAACACTTTCCCTCTTTTATCTATTAGATATGCTTTGACCTGTTCCTGTGTTCCACACCTGCCCGCAATGGCTTCCGCAACGCCAGCTCTCGACTTATCATCTGCTCCAGCAGAGGACCCTCACAATCTAGCGTCTATCAATGACGGTGAAAAAGATGCAGAAGGAGCCCTCTCGGATCATCCCGTAGCACCGGATCAATTCGACCCGAAATGGGAAACTGACAAATGGGAGATCTGGAGCTATTATGCTTATTATATAGGCAATAATGGGTTGACGCTTTTCAATTTCGCGCCGACAGCTTTTCAGAATTTGTTGTATCAGGCTGCGGGTGATGGGACGACGTTGAGGTTTGCGGGGAGGTAAGTGTATTCTGAGGATTTGAAGTAAGGCATGAGGATTGACGAGGGCATGATAGGGAGAGAACCATCAACAGTATTGTGTTGCTGTCGAATGGGATTAGTTTTGCGCTTCAGATTATAGTGTTTTTGTTTCTGGGGAGTTTCGCTGGTGAGTTGTGCAAAGTCGGGTTGTGCTGAGGCCAAAGCTGATACGAGTAGACTTCGGCACCTGGAGGCCAAATATCCTGATCGTATTATCTCTAGTTGCTTGGGGAATTGGATTCGGATGGCTGGGTGTTCATGATCCCTCCAAGTGGGAGGTTGCTACTGGGATGTATATTGTTGGGCGTAAGACTCCAAATTCGGCGATGAAGTGCGTGACTGACATGATCAGTCATTGCGTATCAGACAACATTGACTTTTTGGACTGCTGCGTACGTATTAAATTTCGGGACCTGGAGGAGACGACTGACAATGTAAGGTTTCCGGGTCTGGCACGCAATACACCTGAGCTTCGCCATAAAGCGGAAGCATATCAAGCTGGGGAAATCACCAGACAAGAATATGATTATGCAGACAGCCTCAAGCGGTCGGAGTTGTCGAATATGGCGTTCTACATCCAGTCCCTTGGAGAGATAGTCATTCTCGCCATCATTGTAGGGATACTTTTCGGTCTCGATGTCAATGCTTCGACTGCCAACAATAATTGGGGTTTGTCGGCCCTTATTGCCTTTGCCACAGGAGTATGGGTGCTTCTGGCAATTCCATGGTTCCTGAAAGAAAAACGAAGAGCTGGTCAAGAGGCATGTATCACAAGTGTTTAGTTTGATGAAAGCTGCTAACATGACCCAGATCCCTCCCGGCATGAACATTGTCAGCGTAGGCTTCTGGCAGCTGTATCGAGCACTTCGTCAAATCTGGCACCTCAAACAGTCTCTAATATATCTGATCGGCTATTTCCTTCTTGGCGACTCCCTTAACACAACAGTCACCGTTATCGCCACGCTGCAAAACAGCATCGTCTCCTACAACAGCCTCGAATCCACCTACCTCCTCATCGTCGGCATCGCCGCTCAAGCCGTCGGCATCTACTCCTTCTGGTGGGCCCAGCGACACTACCACCTCTCCACCAAAACCATGTTCAACATAGTCGCCTTCAGCATCATCATCCTAGACTGCTGGGGCATGATCGGCATCTGGACGCAGCGCTTCGGCTTCCACCACGTCTGGGAGGTCTGGCTCTACCAGGTCTACTACGGCCTCTTCGTCTGCCCCTGGTACTCGTACTCCCAGATCATGATATCCGAGGTCACGCCCCGCGGCCGCGAGTTCCTCTTCTTCAGCCTGTTCAGCATCATTGGGAAGACGAGCAGCTTTATCGGTCCCCTGGTTAGCTCAGCCATCATTGATGATAGTCCGTCGGGGAATAATTCCACGCCGTTTTATTTCTTGGCGGGCGTTAGTGTGGTGAGTTTTGCGATGTTGGTTTGGTGGGTGGATTTGGAGAAGAGTCGTAGGGAGCAGAAGGTGTTTTTGCAGAGGGAGGAAGAGGCGAAGAGGGAGTTAGTAGGGATAGTGGAGGATAGTGGGGAGGTGGTGGGGAGGGGAGAGGATGTGGAGAAGAAGGGTTAATATGTTTGCTCCATTGATAGACCTCAAGTACAAAAAGTACGACTTGTCGGAGTCAGGTTATAGAGTTGAACAATGCGGTTAGACGATCTACAGCGAAACTTCTAAGAGTCGGGCCATAAAATAGACATTATGATTAGACGACGTGCAATAGAACCTTCCAATCAAGTCTGACAATGGAAGGAGACGACACTGCAACATGGGCCTCGTCTATACAAGTAGTTCGACACACCTGGAGAATATGTTTCCTAATAACTTCCAAAACTTCTCGGCGTGGTTCAGTGAGTATTAGCAACAGCCAAGAGATGCAGAATTATATTGCTACGTATTCATCTCGAACAAAGCATAACAACCCCTCCCCTCACTGCCTCCAAGCCGCAGTCTCAACCTTCCTATCCCAACACCTCAACGCCTCCTCCCTACTCAACAATCCCTCCTCCTCCTCCCCTTCGCTTGGTAACCTCCAAATCGTAAACCCAAACCCACTCTGCTTCAAACTTGTCACCATCGGCCCCAACGTCAACCTCACCACTGCAATCCCCCTCTCCCTCAACTCCTCAATCGCCAACTCCGCAAACCTTGCCAGCACCTCATCACTCGTACTCCCCGCACTATTCACCAGCAGAACCACTTCTTCGTTCCCGCTCTGCGTGAAGGGGACGAAGGCTCGATCCGGGTCGGAGGTGGAGGTGGAGGTTAAGAGGGAGATCATTTCAGCGGTGAGGGCAGAGGGGCTGGGGATGGGGGTGATTTGCCGGAGGCCGGGCTCGCCGTGGCAGCCGAGGCCGAGTTCGATAGTGGAGGAGGGGAGGAGGGGGAGATCGGTTAGGGTGGAGTTTGGGAGTGCAACCCTACATTCGCCATTTATCTTAGTACTATACTCTTTCAGAGTAAAAGAAGAAGAAAATGAGAGACAGGAGAAAACTCACCGGTCAAAAGCAACAGCAATGGTCCCCGAGTTCCGAGCTATATATTCCATGACATCCCCCACCCTCTCCAGCGAGTCCCCCATATCAGCCAACGCACACACAATCTTCAGTCCGACGACGTGACCACTTAGTCCTCGTCGTCCTACTTTCCCACCTTTTTTTCGCCCGACGGCGACGTCGTCTCCGATGGGGATGAAGCGGACTTTGTATCCTGCTGCTGTGGCGCGGGTGATGGCCAAACCGGCATTCAGGATGTCGCCGGTGTAGTTCCCGCAGACGACGAGGGTTCCGGGAGAGGAGCCTGGTACGGGTTGGCAGAGCTGGATGGCGTGGAAGATTTGGCTGGCGGTGGGGGAAGCGAAGATATTTCCCGAGACGGAACAGGAGAGGAATGAGGGCCCGACGAAGCCGGAGAACATGGGCTCGCTGGATGGGAGTGTCAGTGAATGTCTGAAAATACGGTGGGGGAGAATGGGACGTTTCATTATCTGAGCCTTTCGAGACTCGACATGTTTAAGGAAGGACTTTGTTGACATCGAAGCTCAGACTTCGAAACCACTTGAACTAGGAAAGTAACAAAAACTTCATCTCGAATTGAAGTCTCTTCTCTTCTCTAATTCCAAGTCTGGAAAAGTCTTAGGGAAGGTTTCGAACTTACTGTCCACCACCAGCAAACCCAATCGTCGTCACATGCTCTCTCCGAAAACTCTCAAGATCACTCCTATACACAATCTTATGCGCCACATCATAAGAAAGATTGGGGTTATATTCCGTGAGCCCAATCGCAGCTTCATTAATCGCGTCCGCCGGATCGTTAATGAAGTGAAAAGTTTCCTTCGTTGGTTGCTTGGTCTGAGTTTCTGTCGCCATTTTTGAGGTCGAGACGCGGGGTTGCGGGGTAGGATCGTCAACACAACACAAGAAAATATTTGAGGAGTTTGATGAGAGGAAAAGAATTTATAGAACCGGGAAGATGAGGAAGAGGAGAGAAAGTGTTGAGGAAGGTCGGCCGAAGAAGAGTTCCGAAAATTGGAAATGTTTGCGTACGTGGAAAGCTCGTATGGGTGTTAGTGGTGGCTTTGGAGCTGTACCCCATATTTCTTGGCAGGATTGCTTGTTTGGGTATCCCGAGCTTGCGGATCAGCGAGGTGGGGAAGCTCTGGACATTTTTAGGAGTGCGACCACGAGGGTAGGAGAAACTTCGTCTGCTCATATTTTGAAAGTCTTCGTTCTTTCATTCTCGGATTCCTCGTTTCTTCTACGCGTACCATCTGAGTTGTTGTAACAATGTCGGTCGTCGTTGAGCCAACGGTTCCCTACTCCCATCAGCAGCTCCAGCTCAATGATCCTAAACGATGGGGTCGACTATTCCCGCTGATCCGTCCCTCGATCAAGACGGTTGAGGCGTCAAATGGTCAAACTATAGTTGTCGACACCTCACTTTCCAAAAGCAATGATGTTTTGATTGCAGCTATTGGCAGTGTAGGGAGCTTCTCAAGCAAGATACTAAGCGAGTCGCATCTAGCAGCTTTCACCACTGAGCAGTTCGGGAGACCGGTGGTTTCTGCTGAGGAAATTGCAAAGATTCTGAAAGACAATGGGTTTCCTACGCAGAATGGGTTGATAGTGGTTAGATCCAGTTCGAAGCAGGATCTGGAAGCTAGACCTGAGAGTAAGGTGTTGGAATTTGCTGTGGTTGGGGAGCTGAAGCTGGATCATATCTTATCATTGCTGTTAGCTACAAAGCCTGTAGTCAAGTAAGTTTGTTCCACTTCCTTAGTAACACAGTGCTGATGTGTTCAGAGCATCTTTCGAGAAGACAAAGGGATTGCTTGAGCATTTCGTCAAGTCTGCCGCAAGGACCAACTCTACTTTCCATGAGAAGAAGTTTGGGAATGGACCTTCAGTAGTTCATGCTGTTGAGATTGCGGAATTCAATTCTGCAAAGAAATCAATAGATAAGGACCTGAGCCATCTTTTGAGCTCAAGACCTCCAAAAGGAGACGACATCGTCTATTCGATCCATTACTCAGATGTCAATGGACTTTCTCGTCTGGAGAACAACATTCTAGCTCATGAAGTATCCGAATACTTTAGTATGAATGCTTCATCATACTCAGAAACACGTGCTAACAATCCTCAGCCAAGAAAAACCTACCATTATACATCACACAATCCACAATCCTCGACGCTCACTCCCAAGCTCGCGGCTGGTCCATATCCTTCTGTGCCATACCAGCAGAGTATATAACAGCACAAGCCAAGCCCACAAACCCACTCGCCAGCACAGTTAGCACAGGCATCACCAGCAAAAGAGAAGGCCACTCCAAGATCCATCTTTCCGATTCTCAAGTCCGGAAGATCATCACAGCCGGTTGCGAGCGCGTCATCAAAGAGGAACCCGCCATCACCGAATACGACACCATCGTCGGAGACGGCGATTGCGGCTACACCCTCCGAGACGGCGCCAAACAAGTCCAGACCTTCATCCAGAACGCCGACCTCTCCACGCTTCCCTCCACGCTCAGCACCCTCGTCGATGATCTCGAGGCCAATATGGGCGGGACATCTGGTGCTCTATACTGCATCTTCCTCTCCTCTCTCGCACAGCAATTATGGGAGGCGCCGACGTTCGCAGATGCGTTGAAGGGGGCGTTAGATTCGTTGCTGAAATATACGAGAGCGAGGTTGGGAGATAGGACGTGTCTTGATTGCCTAATTCCGTTCGTAGAAACGTTACGGGAGACGGGGGACGAGAAGAAGGCGTTGGAGGAGGCGGAGAGGGGAGTGGAGTTGACGAAGAAGTTGGAGGCGAAGTTGGGGAGGTCGAGTTATTTGGATGAGGCTACTACGAGAGGTGTGCCGGATCCGGGAGGGTACGGATTGTTGATGTTGCTAGAGGGGATGGTTAATGCTCAGTAGGTAGGTGAGAGAGGTGTGTTTTGTCGATCGAGATAACCTTAGCTGTGATTTCCACAAATGATGAATAAAATCAATGGCAATTGTCCCTGCTAGAGATCATCGTGCCTTTCTCATCATAGGCAAAAACTCCCCAATCCCAATCCCAACTCCAACCCTACCCACCCCAGATCCCTCTCAATTTCTAACCCTCGCAGCTAAGCAAGCAGCAGCAGCAGCAAGCGAACATTCCCCCATCTTCCCAAAAGCGTCAAATAATTAAAATCACGACGACACTATTTTTCCACAAAGCCCTAAATACTACAAGACCTGGCTTAAATGATGGAAAAGATGCCTAGGTGGTTCGTTTATTGAAATTGGATTTGTTGATAGGGGTAGTCGTTTGTTGTTGATTTTTTGGGATGGGATTGGTCACGTGCTCGTGGGGTTGGGGGATGTGTGCATGCTGCTGGGATTGGGGACTGGGGATGAAGGAAGGGAGATAGGTGCTTTTAGGGTTCTTTCATTTTGAAGAGAAGCATAAGTAATCGAGGAATGTTTTTGGGGGGGGGGGGTTATTTTGGTATTTTGTGCTACAGTATTGGTTGTCGTGCTTGGTTGATATCATGAGCTGGTGTGAAGTAGTGAAGGTGGAGTAGGATGACTAAGCACCGACAAGACTACCACCAGCTACATTTTTCTCATCACTAGGATCTATCGAATCTCCCATCGTGCTGCTTGATTTCTTTGATTTCCACTTGGCATGTCATCTTATCATGTCTACGCACATACAGTAGTACTCTCCATACGAGTCTGGCCGCTCGCTGATTTCTGAAGTCTGAAATGAAAGATCATGATGCTACTGGAGCCATTTGCCAATCGGGGTTCGCGATCCAGAGTTCAGTAGCTCAATCTTCTCCCACTGTTAGTATACCGCGATCCGTTATATAGAATAGGGAAGTCGCAAATGATTCGATGGGAGTCCATCACTGCTTCGAGCTTCAACTTTTGCTTTGAAGAGATACTTTCGCGATCAGCTACCATTCTAATTTGTCTCAAGTCTATCAGTTGACATCGTCAAGAAGAATTCCTTCGTCTGCTGCAGTCAAAGTCCTAACCAAAATTTGTCTCTTCATACATGACTCATATTGAGCTGAAACGATGAGTTCCATTGCCTCGAGTTTTCAACAGCGAAAATGGACGAGAGATGGATATCTGTTCTCTACGAATCCCTCCTCGATCCCAGTCAAGACCGTCAACGCAATGTTTGCTTCATCCGACATGTACTGGACGAAGCCGATCCCAGACGAAATGATGCGCGAGACATTGCAAAATTCGCTCTACTTCGGTCTCTACAAATAGCCCAACACCAACCCAAACAGAGTCGCCAAGTGTAGATTGTTCTAGTCCTAGCGAATTCACCGGCCTCGCACGCTACATCACGGACTACATCACCTTTCTCTACCTCACAGATGTATGCATCCTTCCTAAGTATCGAGAGACGATCTCGAGAAATGGCTAGTGGGATATGTGCAAGAAGTCATTGAGGAGATGCCGTATCGGAGGAGGAGTATGTTGGTCACAAGTGATTGGGAATGTTCGGTGCCGTTCTATGAGAAGCATATGGACATGTCGGCCATGGAGTTCAAGAAGAGGGAACGCTCAGCGCTTATGCAAAAGAAGGGTGGTGCGTTTCCTGATATGAAGAAGCGCTGAAGTACTTCCAATGAGGGGTTCAGTGAGCTTTGAGTCCGGAGACAGAACGATCGGGGAGAGTGACAATTGAGAGAATAGAGAAGAACTCATCAACACAAACACCAAGGTATCTCAAGTGGATCATTCCACGTTCTACCCAGGGTCGAGTGCGGATCAGATTTCGGTAGTGTCATTTGACTTTCTCCATCGGAAAATTTCCCCGCGGAAGTCGGAGCCGCATCCCGCAGCAGCGGATGGGTGTCTTCCACAACATCACCTTCCTTATCTGAATCCTCTGCATATTCAATCTGCTCTTATTAGACCAAGCTTGCTTTTCTTATCTTTTTTCATACTTTGTTGCATGTCGTCGATAGCCGCTCTTGCCGCCTAGCCGTCATCCGACGGTTCAGATCCGTCTTGGCGCGCTCTAGCCCTCGATAAGGAGGTCTCGTGTGGGAAACTTAGAGACGGATATAGGGTATGGTGGATGGCGGAGGCATATCCGGCTTGGAGGTCCGATGACTGGAACATCCGTACTTCAAAGTCCGCTATCGTGGTTCTTCTTGGATTTGAAATACCGGAGTTGGCGGAACAAGGGAGGCACATTGTCTGCTTTTTCTCTCTCCTTATTTTCATGCATCTATTGTTGCTATACATTCGTTGTTGCGAGAGTCGAGAAACAAGTTTCTGTTCTTAGCCTCGAACTTAGTCCTTGGGGAACTCCTCGTTAGTAGACGCTCTCAATCTCTATGAGCTTTGAAAAAGCCGTAGACGGGACGCGGAATAGCTAATACTGCGGCTTCCGGGTAACATAAGGATTCGGACTCCTAGGCCTGTGGGAGAATTTTGGATATTGCGTTTGGTTGCAACTGAAGGAACTCAGCTCAATTCTCATAGTACTGTCACTTTCTCACGTAGAAGGGAATTAATCTCCCATGTCTAATCACGGAATCTAGCCTAACTCTAGTGCATGAAACTTCCACACCTTTAGGCCATGGCCAAGGCTTTTTGCATAATTTCCTCTCGTTCTGTTCAGTCAGAAACGAATCAAACTTGAATTCAGATTCTGCCTTCTGCTCAAAGGCCGTACAAACAGAGCCCTCGTCGGAACGAAACTTTTGGTAGTGTTTCCCCTTCAAGATGTCCCAGTCGACTTCGCCATTTGAGATCGCTTAGATCTCGCCCTTTCTCAATACCCATCCATCTCGTAACAAACATTGCATTACCCGCTTTTCCATAGCTCTTGAAATCGACTCGGAACTCTGTGTAACAATGCTCGCAATAAATGAAACCTTCACCATTCTCATATCCTTCAATTTCGTGTGCATGCGGAATCTGGATTCCATGCTCGTGCAAACTTAACATTATCGGGAGTTGGATATGGGGACGAATATCAATGCTGCCACTCCATTAGAGGGGGATCTTGTGAAGGGACGGAACAATGAATACCTTTTCCTCACGCAAAAGGAGCGAACAGTCCTGGATCCGAACCGCGGCTGTACGTTGTTCTACAAACCCCGCGCGAACAAGAGTTTTCGGCCTGTAGGATAGCAGACTCAGGAGCTTGGTATTACCACAGCCTTGTCTATGAGCTTTCATCACTATGCGATATATAGCCGAAGAGAATTCAGAGTGGATTCTTCTTTTGACATCACTTGCCAAGTCCGCTCTCCAGCATAATAACTAAGGTTTCTGGGTGCGGGAATACCGAGAAGGCAATTAATGTTCGGCAAGGATACAGAATGGAGTTTACCGCAATGCGGACAGAGGATGTGATTTGGTAAATCTCGTTCCAGGAAACGAAGGAACTTCATTATTCCTGAGTATTCAGCCTCTTTGAGGGACTTCAGACACTGCGTCCCAAGAGATGAATAAAGGTAATAATAGGATAGGCTTAAGCTTGTTGTTGATTGAACTGGGAGGTAATTTGCTATCATGAGGATGACTTCAAGTGGAACCTTGCGGATCGGTGAGGATTCTAGGCCATTGGGTCTGGGTTCGGCACGATGTCGCCAACGAAACTCGAATATGCGTCGGAAGAAATCCATTTTGAAGCAGAAATCTCCTTCTCTAATATGACGACGAAAAGCTGTTATGAAGGATGAAAGTCAAGAAATGAACGAAAGTGCGATCCTAAATAATTCGTAGGTCTGGCTAGCTAACTGGCTAGACAGCCCCTAGCCCAATTAGGAGTTAGAACTTTTCTCCTTCTAAACTTATCCTCTTCTCATATTTTCGCGCTGGGCTCTTATTTGGAACGGCCATCAACACGAAAGGTAAGAGTTGGGCAATGAGTCCATTGTCTTAGGAGGAAGCCCGTCACTTCTTGTCTGGATGCCAGAAACGGAGATTGAAGTTGATCTTCCACTCATCAGACGCTGCCGGGAATAGTGACGTTTCCCATCTCAGATGCGGCTGCAGAAAATATGCCTTGAAGTCTGTCATGCCCACGAATGAGCAAAAGATAGCATTCGAGCTCGAAAAACCGTTCAAAGACCGCGATTCCTGGCCACTGAGCCTTGTCGGATTGGCCTTGACCTTAAGAAAGAAAGAGCTGATGCTTCAACCCGCGAGGGACTGCTGTTCATCAAGCGCATCATGCACATGAAAACGTTGACTGTTGTGGCTTGGGAAGGCTGAGATATGGCGTTTCATGGATGCTGTAAGGGAGGATTTGTTGTTCAAACAGGGATTCTCGAAGGGGTTGCACGTGATTGGAACGTATCCGAATCTGGAAAGGGAGCAAGGCCTTCTTGCGTGCATCATCGCTTCCGAATCAGATGTAAGAACCAAAAAATGCGAGTCTGAGAACCTATGAGCGTTGAACAAGATCTTCTGCTTCGAATCTAAGGATCTCCTGTGGTGCAGAACCGCACCCAGAGCGGCTCTTAGTCAGCAGCCCAGCCAAGCACAAAATTTTGAATATATTACGTACCAGGAATTGGCCTTTGATAGTTGGCCGTGCTCTTGCGATAACGGATCCCGAATTTTATCTTCACAGATTTTTGATTTTCTTTTCCTCTTCATTGCACAACTGCTCTGATATCAATTGCGTACTTTGAACATCTCAAGATCAACAATTGTGCCGTGGAGAAAACCGGTTTCAAGGTTTCAGGGTTTCAGGCCTCACCCCACTCTCCGCCCTCGAAAAAGAATGACTCGAGATGATATCTTTGCCTCTGTGCGGGGTGACATTTCGCATCCTCTAGGAGTACCGGGGTTGAAAGATCGTGTGGGTGCATATAGCATGCAGAAGACTACGGATCAATCTGCCAGTGCGGATGCTGGGACTCCTGTAGCGAAGTCCAAAGGCGGACGTAAACCCGTTTGTTGCCCCTTTCACAGCCTGTCGGCGATTTGGTACTGACGGCTTCTCAGATATATACTTCTCTAGAGCAGAAGAAGCAACGAAACCGTGACTCCCAAGCGGCGTTCAGAGAGCGACGAAGAGAATACATTACAGAGCTTGAAAAGATTGTTCAAGAGCAAAAGGAGAAACTGCAGACCTCTGAGGCTGCTCAAATAAGTTCAAAGGATGAATGTTTGATGTTGAAATACAAGAACTCCTTACTTGAAAGGATACTGCTTGAGAAGGGTATGTCATGCCTAGTATATTGATCTATGTCAATGTGCTAATTTGAACAGGTGTCGATGTAAATGCAGAGCTAAATAGAACGCTCGAGTTTCCACCAAGACTTCCAGCCAAGCGACATAGTGATGGATCATCCATGAAGAGGAAGCATAGTGATCATTCACATCACACATCATCACACAACAAGCAAAGCAGAACGGCGAACATGTCCAGTCATACCCATTGCTGCTGTCATGATGCTGGATCACATGCTGAATTGCCGATGGCCTTGCATCCGGTTCAAGCTCCAAGCCAAAGGCATGGAAAGCATTACTCTCCAAATACAGCACGTGTGCACAAGCACGCGAAGATGACCACCCAAGTACATCTACACAACCAAACCTGTGGCCACCCGCAAATGAAGCATTCCCTCGGCAAGTATTCCCCTCCCCTTTTCCGTCACATTTCAAAGAACTTTCTTGATCCTAGATTGATTTGATCCAATAGCACCCGATACGCAAGCTAAGGCATCGAACACCCACACCCAGGCAAACATACTCGGCACCGAGTTCACAGGCCTCTTCTCACCTACCTCGATCTCAATCCCTCCACTCGGCAAGCTACCCCTTCCTCTTTTCTTTCACATTATTCGTAGAACTCTGTTCGTCCTAGACTTAACTCGTGCGTACAGAGGTCCAGTGTCCCCTTACGGACGTAACCCTCGCCGATCACGCCTCACCCGTAACTACGAACACAACCCATAGCGCCTCTTCTCCCCCTGAGATCTTGTCCCTCCCCTCCGATCCATCTCAACCTCAGCTTCACAGCGTGGAAATTGGGAGGAAGATGTTTGATTTTGACTGCGACTTCCACTTTGACCCCCTTGCTTCCTATTCATCGATCTTAGATTCGAGAACAGGGACCGGTTTCGACATGGACTTGGAGTTTTTGTCTTCGCTTCAAACTTGAAGATGATCTTGCTCTTTGTGGAGGCCGGTGTTCGACGTTGCGGTTCACGAATCTCCTTGCTTGAGTTTCAAGCATCAATTCATGTCCTTTTTATCCGATTTCTTGACGTGATCACGAATTTCGTAAGTTCCTAGTAGGGGAAAACGAGAGGAGTTGAGTATATAAAATTTGGATGTGAGAAGAGAGACTAGAGTAGAGGTTGGTAGATAGATGTGGTTGGTGTGTAGAGCGCAGTTTATTGCTTGGCTAAGTTTCAGATATTACATTTTCATTGTCTTTGATCATCCTGTGACCTTCATTGTGTGTGTTGTGGGAATCGTGACTTGTCATGTGGGTTCATTGATAATGTTTGTCAAAAGATACGGATATCGGGCTGGGCTTGTTCTCGAAGCTGGTCCGGAGAGGTTGAACATTTGAAAATGGTTTGGTGTTAATAGGCTTGTTGAACATCGATCGCATTTGACGTCCTGCAGTAATATGGAGAACGGATATCGAGGAGAAAGGTGAACACCCCTCAATCAATGTAACCTGGAAACATAGCCGACCTTTGGGTGAGTAAGTGACGGTAGGAGTTTGAGAGAAATACTTGTGCTGTATAGGGAGAGAGCATTAGATTTACTAAATGCTATGCCTCTAGAAAAAGTTCTATATCCCAATACACTCCAGCATATCCATAAAGGCAATATGCCTTCAAATGTCATCCTAGATGTCTGAGCTTTGCAGTTGTACACGAAGCTCACCCCATCCGCAGAATATCCAGCACATCCTAAGCCAAGCTTCTGGCAAGAAGACCCCCAACTAGGCTAGGGCAATGCGATTGCCACCCAAATAATACATTAAACTTTTAATCATCATCATCCTCATCATCAAAAGTCTCCAACTGAAACACCTTGGGCGCCTCGTCCCTCCTTTCCATTCCCGGCCCACCACTAACACTCATCCTCCTCTCTGCCTTCCGCCTCCTCTCCTCGTCAATTTTCGCCTTCTCCAAATCCCTAGCCCTATCCTCCTCCTCCATAATCCTCTGCCTATCCGCCTCTAACTCCGCACTTTTCTCGGGATCAAACGTCCAAGGATCAACCCCTTTATCAAGCAACACCTGTATACTAGCCAACGCACCCCTCCTGATAACCTCCTCATTCGGCCACGGAACAAAATCCGCCTCGTTCGCTATGTGGAAAAACGGTTCCCACACTTTCATGTTGGAAGCTACACCCGTGGTGTCTGTTATTTGCGTTTCCGTAGCTGCTGGCGGAGGCTGATCAATATCCATCGCTGAGCTAGGTGCTGATTGTGATAGTGCTTGCTCTCCACCGACCCCATTCGCGGCTACCACCGGAGTCGTGGTCCCGTTTGTTTGTGTTTGCGAGGGTGGCTCTTTCGGCGTATTGGTCCCGGCTTCGCCTGACGCGGCTTGAGAGTCGGTTTCTCGGTAGGTGGGAGGGAGTGTGAATCTACTGATACGTTGAGCGTATGATAGTAGCTCGGCATTTGAGACTGGATGAGTGTTTGTGGGGAACGTGGATGCGGGTGTTGCAATGAGGTCGCGTCGTGTACTGACGAGGAGGGTTAAGGTCTCGCGGATTTGGGTGTCGAGGGAACTGGAGGTTGCACGAAGGGCTAATAGCTTCGTGTGGTTGGATTGATGGACAGATACTATATTCTAGTGAGCAGGAGCAGACTGCTATGCTGAGAGAGAGCTTACATTGCTCCAGGCCCTGGCTGAGCTCTGCATCGGCGGTGACTAGATCATTCGCAAGAGCTGGGTTTGGATTGTAGGTAGAGATTGAGTTGATTAGAGTCGCCAGAGCCTTCTCTACACGCTCAAAACGTTTGTCAATTAATACGTCCATGATTTCTGGCTTGGTTTGGGGAGCTGGTGCTGCTAACATGAAGTATAAGCGGGAACTTATTGATAGGGCTTAGCGTGATTTAGCTTGAAGACGCCATCACGTGAATGGAACAGATGAACAGTATCAACACTTACAATGCTAAGGATGGATCTAACGGTTCTAGAGCTTATGCTAAGTAGAAAAACAGTTGGTCGCTCTTACTTTCTTCCGCAAGTCATGATGCTCTAGCTACAAGTCCGCCAACTCTCCGCTCCCGCTCCTCCCTCCTCCCTCGACCAATGTCCGGCTTTGTCCAAGAGATTCTCCACCAATACCAGCACACATATTTCTGAAATCACGAATGTACAAGAATGGCCAAACCTTTGGACCGCAAGATAAATTAAGATGTTTTATTAGCTTCTCTCTATAGCAATCTTTGAATATTGCTCGACGTCTATCCTCTAGAATCTCCGTTTAAATCATCACAACGCCCTAAGTACAACAAAACGAAACCAACAACAGCCTCAATCCTTGCGCTTCTCTTGAAAAGCCTCGCGCATAATTCCCACTGGAGATGTCTTAATTCTTTCCCGACTCTTGACTGCCTTCCCCTTTCGAGACCACTGTGACATCCACATTTGCTCCTTCAACCTTGACATCAACTGTCGTCAATGGCCTATACTTCTCCTCTTCGATCGTCGCCAACTTTGACACAACGGCCTTCTTACCGCTCAATCCATAGAGTTCCTGAAAACTCAAGATCATCGGCCGCCACTTATCCGCATCAATTCGATTCTCATGGCCTTCCATTCTGAGACTATCTTCCACATGGACACGCAGGATCTTCATCTCGAGCGCGAGGACAGCTCCGGTCCGACCAGGCATATTTTTCATCATCACATGGACGTCCGCCAATTCAGCCTCCATCTGAACAGGACATTCCTCGATGCAAGGTGGATTGACCAAGTCGGATGGAACAGGAGTGAGACCAGAAACTGCGAACTTGTCTTTGACATGACGATAACCACGGGCTTGCTTGCTGGCAGAAACGACCTCGGTCCCCGTCGTGTGAGAAAGAGCATTGATGTGTTCGCCCATGGAATCAGAAGCTAGGTTGAGTACACATTGCTTGGTGCGCTGGAGATTGACGGTAGTTTTGGAAGAGGCGTCGAGACCGAGCATGCAGCGGTGACCAATCCACCAAGCTGAGGACATGGGTGCGATATTTGGGGTACCATCTTCATTTTCGGTGGTGATTAGGACGACGGTACTGCCGAAGTAGAGGATTGCTGGAGAAATTGCGGAATGCATTGTGCTTCGAGTTGCCGTTGTACGTTTGTAGATTGAGTTTGTGATGCGGTAGAAAGGAACTGTATCGTTCTGACAGATTCAATGTTTGTGAAGTAGTAGGATGGACTGTATTGCTCTGACATCTTCAACGGTAGATATTGAAGATACTTATACGTGCTTTCCAACGCTCCATGATGAAGATATGTTATGTATTTCCGCGCAGGTGTTGAATGCTGTGCGATCAGATACTAGGGATGTAGTTTGGAAAATCAAAGCTACAAAGTCCTGCTTTAGAAGTAGCCAACAACGCGATCAGACAGGAAAGGTGGGGCTCGAGGAAATGCGCAGATCTTGTGGATGAATGCAGTCAGACTGCGACTCGTTGCTCTGAAATATGGTTCCCGTACTCTGATTGGTCACTTTGGGATCAAGTTTCAAACATGCTCTAAAATCCGACTTCCGCCGCAATTTCGAGCGGCCGCAAGCATCATATTGCTGGATTGTATCATTCGTTACTTTTAAATCAACGAGTTTTCGAAAAATTACTTTTCCGAGGATAAGCAAAAGCTGTGCAGTTGAGGCTCACCTTGGTAAGGTGCTCTAGGAAGAGAAGTTTGGACAGGATATCGCAACTTCCAAAAGAAACAACTGTGAAGAAAGCTTCCATTTCTGAGTCTTGCAGTCGAAACGATTATCATTCCTCTCCATGACAGGAATATATGTAAATACCAGTGGCACGCATGATCGCGAAACTATCCGCGACGATGGTCTCTGGACCTCCCTAAATTTACAAGCATTCATGCTCAGTTTGAATACATGCAAGCAATAGAGACCTATTATTGCCGTTTAAATATTCTATTTGGCTCACAGAGGTTGAGGAGAAAGACAACATGTTGTCGTCGAAGATGCTTGGCGCAGACTAAAATGTATCGAGATAGGATCAAGTGAAAGGGTCTGGCACGTGAATGATCACGTGAATGATCACGTGAGTATTAGACGGAAGGTCTGTGCTCTTAAGTCGCAGACGTCCGGGTGCCTTACAAGTGCAAACAATTGATTCTTGACTTCTAGTTAATAATCAAGCGGGCTTCTGGATTATACCACGTGTATATCTGCCGTAATGTGATAAAATCACACGTCCATTCTCCAACGAACTTTCACTGCTTTCCATCTTTACCTTATTTCATCGATGGATTTCTTTTCTGAAACCATTTCGCAGCAAAAGGTGACTAGTACATATGGAGAAGCAGCTTTATCGTAAATATACGTATTCTACACTACTAACTCTACATATCAGGCCAATTCTATACCTAGGTATCCGATCACAACGCCATTGCTTTGCGTCGGGCAACATGCTGCGTTCAATCTAGCTCCCCCTTCCAAATTCACTACAGGGTTTGATTGGTCCCGGGGTACGACGCTAACCATGTGCGGCTGAAGAGTCCTATATCGATGCTAACGGGTATTGCACCGGTTGCATAAGCACTAAACTGCTTCCTGGGGCTTGCGTTTCGAATGCCCGAGGGGTCTGCTATATTGGACGTAAGCATCGTAGGTACGAAGGTGCACGGCATCAAACACCATTTCTTAAGCGAGGGATTTCGAGAGTATGGCTGCACTTTAGAAATCATTTATAATTGCATTTCACATGATTTTGATGTGAAATTGATTGTTCTAAGAGATTTGGCTTCTCTTCCAACTTATTAACAAGTTTAGAGGCATTTAGGTGGTTGTGGTGCGCCGATTTTGCGGTGAGGAAAGAGGGAGATTTTGATGTTCCCTATTTTTTAGGTTTAATGCCACTTGCCCTCGTACTTTCCGACTATTTATGGTTCCTCTCGGCTTCGGTCTTACGTGTTCTTGTGTTTTATTGATTGGGTTCTGCTGATTTCCTTCTTTTATCTCTTTATTTCCTTGCTCAACATTATCAACGTTGTTGCACTAGCCATCTCTCACAATGGGCCAGTCATCGACCAAGATAACCAAACAATGGGCAGATGGTCCCTTCCAGCTTCTTGAAACCCCCCGAAAGCATCGTAATGTATATCACATTCTCCCATCGCTCATGCTCGTCTCACGATACATAGATCACAAACCTGAAGACCGAGTCAGGCGCCATCTGTGCAGCCACAGAAATGTGTCTCATCCACAACGTCTTTCTCCGCATTCTAAACTGCATCTACCTTCAAGCGCGCAATGTCAAGGCCGACAAAGACGTCGCCGACTTCGCAGTCTTCATGCACGCCTTGTGTATCACGCTCCGCGAGCACCATGGCAATGAGGAGAGGTTCTTCTTCCCCTGGCTGGAGAGTGCTACCGGCATTCCTGGTTTCATGGAGAAGAACGTAGAGCAGCACCACGCCTTCCACTCTGGATTGGAGAAATTCGAAAGCTATGTTGATGCGTTGATGGAGAAGAAGGAGAAGTATGACGGCGACAAGATCGTTGCATTGATTGATGGGTTCGGGACGACGTTAACGGATCATTTGAAGGATGAGATTGCCACCTTTGAGGCGTTGGAGCAGTTTGAGGAGAAGATTGATTGGAAGGTGTGGAACAAGTTGTTGCAGGATATTGCGTTGAAGACTGCGGATCTTGTAAGTCCTTCTTAGAAAATTGTGTTGGATTGGTTTGTATTTGTGACTAATACCTTTTGAAGGATTACGAGATTCCAGTGGTTATGACTAATTTTGATGTCCCGTTCGAAAAGCCATATCACCAAGCTGCCTGGCCTGCTATTCCATGGTATGCTTCGATAATATTCCGATGGATATACATTCCCAGACACAAAGGTGCCTGGAGATTTTCGAGCTGTGACTCGTATGGGTATCCAAAAGAGCTAGAATTTGTCGATCAGTAACCGTGAGAGAATTGAACTGGCCAATCTTGGACTCGTTGCTTTCTGCTCTCCTAAGCACATTCAACTCCACGCCAATCATTTAAAATCTCTGTTACGAGGCATGTGTATTCAATTGGAGTGTGTTCTAAGTTATCTGCCTTTATCGAAACTAAGTTTGATGTGCTAGACAAATAGTTCTGCCTTCATCTTTCTGAATTGTCAAGTTATAGTGGATATCTTGAGGTGTTGTCAACTCTTCCGAAATGTGGGACATTCCATCTAGGCCTTGCGCACCCGCTTTCGTGTAGCTAGCTTGCAGCGAGTGGCTCATGAGACATGAGACGAATGAGACTCAACTTGGTTCTCAATCTGGTGCTATCACCTCCTATTTCCCCTTCGCGTAATTAGCCGACCGTCAGTGGCACGTGAGAGCTAGGCTGAGGGGCATCCATCTGCTCCCACACCTAGCGTCCCCTATTCCCTTCGCATAGCTCACAATCTATGGGAAGTGAGGGAAATTGCATGCTATCTGCGTGCTGTCATCTTAACAACTTAATACAAGAAAATGCACAACCGGCCACAGTGCAACGCACGAATATTTTGCTTTGATTGAAGGGCAATTAGGACAGTAACGATTCTCGTCAGTTGAGTCCCCATGAGGACCGCGCCATTGGTAGGGCTCCATCCATGGCTCCAATAGATCTGGTTCTGATGCATCTTCTAAATTGAATGGGCCAACTTGGTTCAATCTGAAAATTGACCCCAATATGCACCTTCTAATCGCAATTCACTATCACTAACATGCGAGGATGAAAAGGCGTCGATCCGATCCCTATGCAACACCGTCTCTACTACGCGTCAAAGCAAACAGTATAGAGCGCTTGACTTAGAGTGTTCTTGATTGTTGAGCAGCGACTAGCAAACTCCATAATACAGGTGAGTGAAAGAGTTCTTGGTGGCCTTGATTCAGTAAGCTGACTTACTCCTCAAGCAGTCCCCATAGCTTCCAATCAAGCATCCGCACACTACATATTAACAGATTCTGAGTTCTGTATTTGCGCATGGATAACGGCACTACCCCTCTACACGGGTGTTGAGCTACTATTGCTCCATCGAAGGAACAACATCCTATTTGCAAGCTGGTGCAAGGAATTAGTTTACAATCGTGGCAGAGGAGAAGGAGGAAGAAGATAGAGTATGAATGAAAACCTACGGAGGGAATTGATCTTGCTAACCTCCATACCTCCTATCTCTTGTGCTACGAGTCCATCGATCACGAAGCAAAGCCGGTGACATACATGATTAGATCGAAAAGCAGACAATAGAGCCAGGACCAAAATAATGCCTAAGCCTAAGCTAGTACTATAGACTATAGCCTTCAATCAAGTCTCCGCGTCCTACATCTCGGCACTGCTAGGGTCTAGCGGACGGATACAATTGATCTGATTTTGAACCAATGTCATTCGTGAGCATCACTCTAACGAAGATAGGTCTGTTCTTGCTAGCTTTGGTAGGACGAATGTGTTCTTTCTATAGTAGCTTCGAAGAATCCGCGCATAAGTACAATCCGTCCTCGCATTTTTAAATGGGAGGGAGGGTAAGGCCACTAGTACTTTCAACTAGAACTAAGAGATTTCTAGAACGCCTTTCTTGGTCTGTGAAATAGTAAATTCATTCATACGCTACACCATTCGGTAGTCCCGATAAAGAGTTTTGTAGTAGGTGGATTTGACGTTGCAGGAGGTGCTCAAAAGATGCTGGACATTTAAGGTTGCAAAATCTCTAACACTGATAGAGAGGTCTGTGCTTATGCATGAAACAGGCAAAACGGCAATTAAAATGCTAGGCATTACTGTGGATGATGGATGGTAGGCAATTCCATTCCTTCGCCTT
Organism: Phialocephala sp. D728; assembly: GCA_003988865.1. NCBI lineage: Eukaryota > Fungi > Ascomycota > Leotiomycetes > Helotiales > Mollisiaceae > Phialocephala > Phialocephala sp. D728. Next base: position 83,431 of record QYAJ01000063.1, on the reverse strand, counting down.
TGATAATGAAAGAAGAATCTGAATAGCGCATTTAGGAGGTTCTACTTTCATTTGAGCTGTTGGTAAACAAGTACTTTAGCAGGGGTCTCATGGCTGCTCGCCACTAAGCCAAGGGATGATCTTGGCGGGGTAACGACCTCATGCAGCCCTTATTATGGCATGACCTGACCCGACCAAGACCCCTTTCCAAGAAAGCCTTGGTGCATGCATAACATCCAAAACATCAAACGTCAAACGTCAAACAACAGCCCTACGCGAAGATCGTTCTGCTCACGAAGCGAAATGCACGGGACGAACCCAATGTTCCATCGGCAGGGGCCACGGCCAGACCTCATAGCCGCTCAGCTTCCTTTGCACAGCCCCAATGGTCTGATCTAACCGGATGTAGTAACACCCCTCTCTGAGCATAACAGTGCAGAGTGCACCACAACTACTCGGCGGGGAGCCTGTTCGCCTCACTCCACTTCATGACATAGCGACAGCGAGAATCTTCTACTTGGACGACCCAGACCTCAGCCTGCTACACCTAGAAACCGACCAGATTGCGGCTGTGGCTTCCAATACTCCCTCTTTACGACGACCATTGCGACTGACGCAGCTCCCGGACAAGGTGTGACGACGACCGCCTGTTTGCGCGATCCCACTGGTGTCTTAGCCACGACTCCTCCTTGTTTCTTGGTCTGCAGATTTGCTTGTGCCTGCATTATCTTCGACCGAGGCCTCTAAGTGTGCTGGAGAACAACAAGAGGTAGAAGGATAGATTGCATTGTGGGTATGTTCTGGAGCCGGCGTTTGGAGAGAGCCTGTTGCTGACGGCTCTGTCGTGTGCAGGATTCATCGAGCCTCCCGAGTATACCGAAGAAGAAGATTGCAAAGCAGAGGCAATATTGACAAATTGAAGGAGGAATAGAGTCGTACGAACATCATTGTTCAAGTCCAGGGTCTTGGTTGATAGCGTCTTGCGAAGGCTTATATCACACTGCCTCCTCAACAACTTGTGGTACTGAGACATCCAGAAGAATAGGAATCATACGTAGGTGGACTTCGCCTCAGGATAATCACCAGGCAAATAACGAGGCTGACTCTTCGGGTGCGCAGGAACTATTATCTACGCTATTATTATTATATCTAGCACCACGCACAATCCGATAGTCAATTGACAAAGTCCTACGGACCACGAACAAACACCCACACATCTGGTTTTGGTGCAGGAGAGTCAAGATGGGAAAATCGTAAGCAGGAACCCAGCAGAGGATGCGCAGGACAAGATCGAGGCTCCATGGACATAAGGCTGACGATACACAACAGGCAATCAAAGCTGTCGCAAGAGCAACTCAACGAGTTACAACGCTCGACCCACTTCGACAAGAAGGAGTTGCAACAATGGTACAAGGGTATGCTATACTTCTATTATAGGAGAGGTCTATGCTAAGTCCGCGCGCAGGTTTCTTGAAGGATTGCCCTTCAGGAATGCTCACCAAGGAGGAATTCCAAAAGATCTACCGCCAATTCTTCCCCTTTGGAGACCCCTCATCCTTCGCCGATTACGTTTTCAATGTATTCGATAGTGATAAGTCCGGCTCGATCGATTTCAAAGAGTTTATCTGCGCTCTGAGCGTGACGAGCAGAGGAAAGATGGAAGACAAATTGGACTGGGCATTCCAGCTTTACGACATTGATGGTGACGGAAAGATCAGCTATGATGAGATGCTAGCTATCGTTGAGGCGATCTACAAGATGGTATGTCTTCCTCTCCACCCTGAACAGGGATCACGTGCCTTCATTCATCCCATGTCCTGCTCTTCTGAGTCTTGAAAGCTAACGGTACCTCAAGGTCGGATCCATGGTCAAGCTCCCCGCCGACGAAGACACCCCCGAGAAGCGCGTCAAGAAGATCTTCCGTATGATGGACAAGGACGAGAACGGCAGTCTAGACATGGAGGAATTCAAGGAAGGCAGCAAGCGGGATGAGACGATCGTATCTGCTCTATCCCTTTATGACGGCTTGGTTTGAGTCTTCTTCGGCGTTTTTTTAGAGCGTGGGTTGCTCATGTGTATTATGGATTGGACGACTGTGTTCCGTTGGGTTGCGTTACGCTGGGTTGCGATTAGTTGACGTGACGAATTGATTCCATTTCCAAATTCAGGGCGGGGCTGGATGTGCAAGCAAAATCCTAGATCACTGCTTTTGAGGAATGGTTACATATGAATGAAGAACATGCTACTTAGTACCTCACCTAGTGGCTGTGAATATTCTCCGTGGAAATGAAATGCTGTGATATTCCACTTATACCATACAAACCGATTGAGCCAGCAGACGCCAGCACGCCTCGCACATAAATGCTCTTTAAAAACTCGCTAGTATTGTACATTACAATATTCTTCTGAACTCGAATCGACGCTTCTCTCTGCATCTATATCTTGCAATTTCTCCCAGGCAGATCATCTAGTCTATCTTGATAGACCCGTAGATTTTCTGCACGAACGCCCAACTGGCGAAGAAGCCGATGGTGCCTGGGTCATGGTGAATATTGGGTTATATGATGGGAGAATAAGGATTCAGATAGAACTTACCAGTCAGAATGAAGAATAGGAAAGAAATCAACGCACTGTATCCAATGTACAGCACGCTTCCAGCTAGCCCACCCAGCTGCAGCTTTGTCACCCAGTAGATGAGCGCATTCAAGAAGACATATCCGGCCGATGCACCCGCAGTAGTGAATGCTCTCCAATGCCAATGGTAGTTCTCACTACAAAGCAGGAAGTACACCATCAGCACCGTAACGGCAGCGCACGTGATGATCATGAGACCATAGCACAGGAAGAGGAATCCGAACATGTAGTACACCTTGCTGAACCAGATAGATGACATGATGAAGTAGAGCTCGACGAAGATGGCGCCGAAAGGTAGGATACCCACAAGAAGCATCGATGGAATGGGCTTCATGTACGTGCTGCTGGGTGGGATCTGGCGAGGAATCTGGTTGGTGCGGACAGGGGGTGTAATAGGGGGCTGACGGAAACCAACCCAGCTGCCTGCGAAGGATAGAGGAACTGAGATCAGGAACCAGATTCCGACTATGACGAGCATTGTGGTGAACGGAACGGCACCGGACGATTGCTTGGCCCAGAGGAAGAGGTTGAGCAGGAAGAAGGTACCGAAGACAATGCCGGGGACCAGCAGAGGAGTGAGTCCAATATTGAGCTTCCATCGTTCACCACCGAATGACTTATAAACTCGAGCCGAAACATAGCCACCAATGAAACCTAGCACGGTGTAGAGCAAGACCATGATTGTGCCTAGAGAACCGCGGTTCGAGGGCGACAAGAAACCTAATAGCGCGAAGGCAATGGTGAAACCAGTCATAACGAACAACTGCGCACCATTACCAAGGAAGACACTCAAAATCAAAGGAGAGCCCGGCGTACGGAAAACATCTCCATGAACCAATTTCCATCCAGAATCCTCCTGAATTCCATCTTCGATAGCTGCAGATGTGCCTGAGAGGTCATCAAGGTTGATCGAGTCCAGACGATTGTACCTCGCAATATCCTTTCTTAATGCTCTGAGCAGAATAGAGACCACGGTGATGGTTAAAAAGACCACGATGACTGCCGAGTTGATAAGAGAGAACCAGTGGATCTTCGGGTCAAAAACGTGAAGGTACTTGTCCCATCTCGTAGCCCAAGCAGTACTCGAAGGCATCCAGTAAACGCTGTAGGTGAACGTAACCTCTGTTTCTCCGTTCTCGTCTAGGGTCAACGGTGGACCTCCTTGCCCGCAATGATTTTGATAATTGACACCCTCTCCACTTCCGTCACTTTGGGTCTGCCTTGAGCTCGGTTGAACGATAACCCCAACTACACGGAATTGGTCCCCAGCCAACTCGTGGTAATCAATCAGAATATCATAGTGGTTGTTCATGTGCATCTCCTTGTCGTCGTTGCTTCCCAACGCAAACCCTTGGCTATAGAACTTCGTATTCGTGACCTCATCCTCAATCAATTGTCCAGCAGGTAATCCATCCACCAGCCAGTTCAGTGCAAATCCCTGTGCTATCCTTCTGTTTACGAAGTGCGCTGAGCTCTGGTCAAATTTTTCCGTGTCACATAGCTTCTTACATGTCTCATTCGTCATCATTTTGAGCTCGAACGGAGATGTCATTATTCGATCGCCGAATAATATACTGCCCAGACTCTCCGACACATATTTCGGTTCGGGTTTCGGTCTGCAGAAGTGGAAGGCTGGGTGGTAATAGTCAAAGGATACTACGGATCGTAGCTGTCCATCGGTATTTGATCCAACAGGCGTGAGACGGTTAACGTTCAAGGGAACTATCTCGTCGCGTTTGTATGTTGTTGGCGCAACGCCTGGGAGGTAGAAGGCCGAGGATAGCTCTGGAGCTGCAAGGAGGGTCGCAAGAAGCGCCGCAGAGGGCGAAAAGTCTCGTAAACGCATGGTCGATAATAAGTGCTAGAAACCTAGATATCAGCAAATTGTGAGATTAATGGTTGTAGGCGATTGTTCTTTGTTTGGAACTCGGATACCTTGGGAGCTTACGAGTATTTAGGATCCTTTAGAAAAGCATCAGGAGCCACGGAGCGTTGTTTTATGTAATGATGCACTCATATGCTGCCGGAAAGATGGAGAAAATGTCAGCAGCTGTCGAAAATAGGAGCTTCACTATTCGCAACAACAAAAGCACTTCGGCGCACAAGGAGTTCAGGGGAGCTTGCAGCAGGGCTACAATTATCTGGCTCCAACTGACGCCTCCCGAGATCCGGAGAAAGGTTCTGCCGATGCACGTTTATTTTTATTTTCTTGCTTCACGAAATTTCAAGCCTCGTTCATGTTTGTACGATACATTTTAGCAATGCCTGCGAAAATGTCGTTTCCAACGATGTTGGATAATTTGCAACAGGCATTGATATCTGCAACAGAAGCTACAGTAAAACCCCAGGCGCCAATTCCTCCCAAGGATGGCATCTCACTTCTAGATGTGAAGAACGAACTTTTCCTATCCTACCTACAAAACCTCGTTTTCCTCATAATACTCAAACTACGACATCATAAAGGCGACATCGAAGAGCATGATGAAGGACTCGATGATTCAGTGGTCAAGAAATTGGTTGAATTACAAGTCTACTTGGAGAAAGGTGTACGACCTTTGGAAAGCAAGTTGAAGTACCAAATCGACAAAGTCCTGCGTGCGGCGGATGACGCGAAACGAGCCGAAGATGCTGCGCATTTGCAAAAGAATAGCACAAAAGGTCGTGGCGATGAAGAGGGGAGCAGCGAAGAAGACGAAGACGAAGACGATGAGGATGGAGCTCGCGACAGCGATGCCCAGTCCACGGACGTCGTTAATTTGAAGGCATCACAAATCGATGATTTACAATATCGACCAAACCCTTCATCTTTCGTGCGCCTGGCTGGAACCGCTGAAATAGAGACCAATGGCAGATCAGAAGATGGCATGTATAGGCCTCCTCGCATACAGGCTACCGCGATGCCTACAACTGGTCCTCGAGAGAAAGAAGCTAGAAGGCCAAATAAATCAGCGACATTGGATGAGTTCGTCAGCACGGAATTATCGAGTGCGCCATTGGCAGAACCTAGTATTGGCTCAACCATCGTGAGCGGAGGTAGAAGGAGCAAGAGTGAGAAGGAGAAGAAAGAAGAGCAAGAGAGGAGGGAATACGAAGAGCGCAACTACGTCCGTTTGCCGAAAGAGACCAAGAAGGAGCGTGCCAAGAAAGGTGGGAGAAGGGATGCCGGGTATGGTGGTGAGGAATGGCGGGGACTAGGCGAGGGTATTGATCGTATAGAGAGATTGACGAAAGGAAAGGACAGGCCAAAGAGCGTCGTCGAGAAGAGTAGAAAGAGACCTTCGGAGGATGGTCCAAGGGGTAGTGGGGGAGCCGAGTTTGGACAAGGTATGCAGAAGAGGCTTAAAACTCTGGATGGTGGTAGAAGGGACAGGGGGCGGAATTAGTGAGCTTAAAGCAACGGTCATCAAGCGTGCAATCGAGTGTATCAAGCCTGACTATCCATCCTCTGCAGGAAGTTTCGTGTAAATTGAGAAACAGCCGGTTTGACGGCGGCGTACCCTTAAATAGCCGAAGGGTAAAGTGCACACCTAGGTAAGGGTACATAAGACTGTAATATCGGCTCCCGACATTCCTCGTCTCGATCCATAAGAAATGAAGGTAACGATTTGAAATGTATCTTGTACTACTATCCATCCTTTGCCTTGATGCCGTCTTTTCTGGGGCAACGTGATGCTGAACACCAAATAATATTGACAGACCACAATGTGGTCCTAGCCAACTATGCAAAGCTGCATAATCATTGGGCCCCTAAGACACGGTTATCTGCATTTAGACCCTAAGTATAGGTTATTTATTCTTTTGACCCTCAACATCGCAAGATGCTAGATCCTTGGAGGCTTTTCCTCCTGTTCTGATTCTCCCTTCTCCAATTGAACTTCCTGATTCGCTTCATATCGTTTATCTTTCAGCCGAGGTAATCGCCAGGGCTGCCGCGTCGCGTCTACTGTACAGTGTCTAGACTTCACAGCAGCTTTTCCACGCGATAATGGCGAGCCTACGTACTCGTGCGGCCTATTTATTAGGATTGGCACTATTCATTATGCTCCTGATTTCCTACTCTTGGCGCAGTAGGCTCCCTATCTCAGACATTGGCGTCCCGTTTGATCTTGGCAAGGCTACAGAAACGACTTCGACAGAGCTGATCGCATCACCAATACCAAGTCCAGAACCAGAACCAGAACCAGAACCAGAGCCAGAGCTAGAAGCTAAAGAACCGATTCCTGAACCTCCTCCGGCAGATCCCCCTGTGGAGAAGAAAAAGATCCCCGACCACCCAACCTATAAACCTGAACGTCCCCCTTCTTCAGAAGTTGTCGATAACTTTCCCATCGCGGCAGCTGCACACTCTGCGCTTGATCTTCCTCCTCTACCACCTTGGAACCTCCCGCCCAGCCCTCATGTACCAGAGAAGACGCCGCTATTCATTGGCTTTACGCGGAATTGGCTGCTACTTCAGCAAACTATTGTCAGCCACATCACGGCAGGATGGCCCGCGGAGGATATCTACGTCTTCGAGAACACTGGAACAATGAACGCAAATGAGCACGGCCTTCTCTCGCTGCAAAATCCCTTCTTCCTCAATCATACCCGCTTGCACATATTCGGAGTCAACATCATAACCACACCTACACTCCTTACATTCGCGCAGTTGCAGAACTTTTACCTATACACCGCGATTCAGAAGAATTTCACCATTTACTTTTGGGGACATATGGACGTGATCGCACTGCCATTTGAAGATCGGTATAACAAGGCGTTAGGGAACGTTACTGTGAGAGGTGTTGAGCGCTACTCGACTTTCAAGTCGCCCTACAAGCTTGCGGTCGAGGCTTTGCGCAACGCTACATCTTCAGAGCCCGACATGAATGCGATCGATCCTACGAAACCATGGGCAATACGATTCTTTGCTTACGACCGACTCGCACTTGTCAATAGAGAGGCCTTCGAGAAAGTTGGAGCATGGGACACCTCAATTCCATATTATTTTACCGATTGCGATATGCATGAGCGGATATCTATGAATGGTTTCGACTTCCCGCCAGACGATGTTCTGATTGGTAACTTTACGGACGTTTCAGGCACCCTGGATGATCTGATTGTGTTGTACCGCAAAAAGAATACAGTTGAGGCGAACTTCACTATCGAATGGGATCCCGAACAAGAAAGAAAGGAGGAGGAAGAGAGGGTACTCAAGGAATTTGACAGAGCACTCAAAGACCTTGACAGCCGTGCTGAAGATACAGAGGCTGGCGATAAATGGATCTCAGATGTGCCAGGATCTGCTTCGTATTGGCGGTTGTTAGAGGTTATGGAACAGATGACGAAGCACAAGAATAGGAATGGAGGAGATGGCCGCAACACATGGCAGAGACTACAAACTGGAGGGAAGGGAGAGCCCTACTACCGTGATCCGGAAGGATTTGACAGAGCTATTGGTATGATCACACGGACAGGTCATGATATCTATTCCGAGAAATGGGGTCACCAGAATTGCGATCTTATTAGGTACAACCGTACGGCTGGCGATGAATGGAGAGTTGAGCGTGATTGGGAGTAGAATCTCAGCCTGTATATTCACTGCTTGGTTCATGAATGACCACAATGAATCACTCGAAACGTTCGATCACCACCTAGAACTGAACTTCCCCACCACGGAATTCTTCGCATATCTGAAAGCATCTTGGATCATGGGAAGCCGCTTTTCTAGAACCGAAGAGGAGAGAGAGCAGAGCAGAATAGAGAGATACGCAGGTAAAGGATTCGTTGTGAACATGCCTTCATCAAATCCAACACCAGCCAGCCATCAACGCAAGCCGTCATCGTCATCGAAGGATAAGCCTGCATCTTCCAGGGACAAATCTACTTCTACCAAAACAACATCTTCCAGTAGAGCTCGACCCAACCAAGGCTCGATTGGTTCACGCCCAAGCCACAAGACTCCTAGCAAACCAGGATCATTAAACTACAATCATCCGGAGCTGAAGGGACAAGATGATGTTAGACTAGTAGGGCCGGGAGCCGATTCAAGTAAGAACAAGGCTTGGATGGGCGATGTTCCGGGCCTGCCCGCTTGGGGTCCGGGAATGTTGCCAGCTATGGCTCCAGAGAGTGAGAGGGGTAAAGGAACACAGAGGCAAAGGGAGGGTATGCAGAAGATGGATAGGAAATGAAGAAGAGAAATGGACGGGCAGTTCGTGAGGGACGGATCTCGATGAGGGTTACGGGATGAACTGGTACTTGTTCGAGGCGAGAGTATGGGAATAGTGAGTGAATGGTCCTAGGCTGGTCTTCATAGGACCATGTGCGTTGTTCCGCAATGCAATGCCAATTCTTGTGGACTTGCTTATTCCCTTCTCCACGAACGCCTCCGCGCCCCGGCTCCGTCCATGTATAATACTTCACTCTTTATCGTGCATTAACCAAGCCTTCTACAACGTTGGAGTCAAGATGCTCTATCCGGGGAGAGGTTTTTATTATTACACGTACTTTATCGCTATAAACACTCACAATGCATTGTAGTCTTAAAGTGGCAACATTCGCGCCTTCAGTATAGGGGCCATAGTCAGGATTTTGGGAAACAGCTAGGCGAAGTCCCGGGCCCATTCTTTGTATTGTCCTTTCCCTGTTGGATAATTCGCCTCTCTGGGAAGATTCTTCATTATGTCTAATTTCAAGGGACATTCGGGACTCGCCGACTTATCCCGGATCCTCTTTCTGAGTAGTATTTTCGGCACTGTCCACTTCTAAATCGTAATGAGTTGAATGCTTGAAGAAAGAGCAAAAGATAATTGCGGTCTCGTTACAGCTTGTCAAATAGTCCCAAAAAGGAAGGGAACCTAGATTCATGTCATCGCTTCTCCTTTTGAAAAGCGTGCGAGGATGACATCGTAACCGCTCCCTCCAATGACTGCTGGGAAGTCCTGCTCCATTCCCCAACAACAATCCCTTTTCTTTTCAACATTACAATCATTGAATCGATAAATAAATCTCCGTCACCATTACGAACTCTGCAAAGGAAAACTGAGTGCAATGTCGAGCAATAGTCCCAGCCCGCAACCTGCTCCTCGTACCCTCCTCTTAAAACTACTGACGACGAATCCTCTACCTCACTCAAGATCTCCGCCGTCATCACACCCTGTTCTCACCAACGAGGAGATGGTAAAGGACGGTTGCAGACTCTGTGGTTCTACAGCTGTGTGCGCTACCAATGCAGTAAGTCCACAACCCCTGAAACGGCGATCCTCGGCTACTGTATCTGGCCTGATCGGGAGCTTGCCCTGATAATCAGTCTAGTCCAAAGAATGTGAGGTATTAAATGAAAACACCATCTCGCACCTTAGGAATATTGAGCAAAATAGCTTCATGTGGCATACGCCGGCCGCTGTACGTCTTTACCAAGATACCAAGAGCAGAGCTAAGGAAGTAAAATCCATGATACTCCACACTCAAAGTCTTTGAACTGACGAGTTGTAGACCAAAAAGCGCGATGAAATGAATGTCGATGCTGGCCCCTTCTGCTGTGGCAACCTTAGGGTTGATTGGCGAGGATCTACATTGAGAGACTTTGACCTAGATGTCGTATTGATCAGGAAATTTCTTGAGGCGGTCAAAGAGGATAGTATTGAACTCCACCTCAACGAGCTTGCAGAGAAACATCTTTCTAAAATCAATCGAGTCTACAAAGTCAATCTCTACAGTCCGCTAGGACCTCTCGACCCTCATTCTACCTGGCTTTACTTCAATGAAAAGGAACAGGATGGTGAGACGGATAAATACTATGGATTTATGTATTGCGAGGTGGTGCAGCCATTCAGTTCTGTAAAGCGATATCTGGCGGTGAACTGCAAGGGCAATCACAAGGGTTGCGGAAAGCGGCGTTTTCGAATCGGGGTCTATGATGCGAAGTGGAGTGTTAGTTCCAAACGTACATGGGGCACATTTGGCGACCAGAATTTGGACCAAGTCATGTCGATGCCTGCTGAGCCTCGCATCAAGCTTGGCCCGGTTACTATGGAAAATCAGTTGCAAGCTCTTCTTCGAACTCCGGAGGTGGTTCAGGAGGACCAAATTTGATGATGCCGAGACTGTTTGAAAAGCGAGCGAGCTTCTTCCTTTTTCCATAGATTATTTGGACGAGCTTAGTATGAAAATTCTAATGTTGCTACTCTTACATTTGACTTTCATCACTCTGATAGTGCGGCACGACTTTGCAGTATATTTGCGATGCTTTTCTTCAAATCTTTACCCATCCGCCATTCCATCTTGAAACGCAAAATGAGACAAAGTGTAAGTCATGAAGAGCAGGGAGACGTGGGAAGGCGCCACACTCAAAGTGCTGAGAAGATGCTGGGGCTAAGGATGACGCCTATGAATTTGAGGATCTAGCCTATCGAGACGTTGGATGACTAGCTATAGTAATGCCGAATGACAGAGCTTATACTAAATGTTGTTCTCACCACATTAGAACTCAAGGAGTTTCTCAACTAGATACGTATCGAAAGACGTGGACTCGCCGTCCAGAAACTAAACCCGCAGGGCAAGTGGATATTCCTATCTTTGTGTCTCGAACGTAGCCTTAGTTGTGTTCGACATGTTCGATAGGAAGCAAGAACTCCGTCGGATTTTTACTCGACGGCAACGAAGGGCATAGGCAAAGCCAATGGATAAGGAGAGCAGTGGAGCCTCCCACTTTTGACTTGGCCGAGTCACGTGGATCACGTCCTGAAGACTTTAAGAGATGGTAGAGTTTGTTATCTGCAAGACAAGATCAGCAGTATCTATAAAATCAAAATGACGGAGCTAGATTGGAGGAAAGTTGCTGAAGCGAAGCAAAAAGAACGAGCTTCTAAAATACCTAGCAAATGGATCATCCCTCCCAACCTGATGCCAAGCGAGGAGAGTCGAGATATCCAAAATTTTCCACATACATCAGGTCTCTTCACGCCCGAAGACCTTCGGATCACAGAATCAACGGCTTCCACTGTGGTTGCTAAAATTGCATCTGGAGAATGGACCGCTGTTCAAGTCTTACTGGCAACATGCAAACGGGCTTTGATTGCTCAGCAACTAATCAACTGCTTGACTGAGATCTATTTCGAGGAAGCACTAGAGCGAGCTAAGCAACTTGATGAGTACTTGAGCAAAGAAGGAAAAACGCTAGGTCCATTACATGGGCTTCCCATAAGTTTCAATGACCAATTCAACCTCAAGGAAGTCGACACTTCGGTCGGCTACATCTCTTGGTGTAACAAACCCGCCACCGAAGACTCAACACTTGTTGCCTTTCGTGAAAACGAATATACCAGCAACGCTCATGATGGGAGAATCTGTGAACAATGTATTCGGACGAACTTTAAACCCAAGAAACGAGACCTTACGACCGGCGGCTCATCTGGAGGAGAATCCGCGCTCGTGGGCTTTCGAGGGAGCTTTATTGGTATAGGGACAGACATCGGAGGCAGCATTCGACATCCCTGTTCCTTTACCGTTCTGTCTGGATTGAGACCTAGTCATGGCCGACTGAGTTATCGGAAAGTAGCGAATACATTTTTGGGACAAGAAGCAGTGCGATCTTGTGCTGGACCGATGACGAGGAGTGTAGATGATACCAAGCTTTTTATGAAGAGTCTTGCAGGCATGGAACCGTGGCTCTATGATCCGCAAGCTGTGCCCTTGCCGTGGAGAGAAGAGCTGGAAATTGTGCCCGAAAAGCTTTGTTTTGGGTTTGGGATGGGTGATGGGAGGGTGATGCCTACCCCTCCCCTAAGAAGAGCGATGGAGATTACGAAGGCTGCACTGCTGGCTGCGGGGCACGAGGTGGTTGATTTCATCCCCATGGAGCATATTGAGGCCATGGACATTATTTCAAAGATGTGGTCAGTAGATGGGGGAGAAGAGTTTTAACGAGATACGGATGCGTCAGGAGAGCCATTGCATCCCCAGCCCGAGGCATGGCTGGGACATAGTGCGAAGTGCAAGCCGATGACTGTCTTTGAGACGTGGCAGAATCAACAACGTCGCACTGCACTGCAAACGAAATGGCTGGAGCGATGGCAAGCAACGAAAGAAATAACAGGAACTGGAAGACCTATCGACGGACTCATCATGCCTAGCACACCGTTTCCAGCTATAAGGCATAATGGCGGATATCCAGTAAGTGAATGGAAGAAATTTTCGGAAGCTGAGACTGACATTGGCGTTGATAAAGCACCACTGGGGAGCGCTCTCCCCATTGCTAGACCTGACTACTGGAGTGTTCCCGGTGACGAAGGTAGACTTGGAGAAAGACGTGGTGCCTGAGGATTGGAGGCCAATTTCGGAACTTGATGAAAAGGTCACGAAACATTGTGAGTTTACTAAGTATTTGTAGAGATGTGTCTGACAATGCTCAGATAGCAGTCCAAATAACCACGAGAATGCCTTGGTGGGCTTGGCTGTGATGGCTCGTCGGCTGGAGGAGGAGGAGAAGGTGACTGCAATGATGCATGTGATAACGAAATGCTTGGAAGCGAAGCGAAATGAACAAAGCTAAGTTGGATGAAATACTGATGTAGAAGAACACTGAGTTCTTCTTCTCAGAGAATGTAAGGCGTGCCACTTGGCGGATGTGTCAAGTAATGAGAGTGGCAACGCGCGTTAAAAATCCGCTGAGTATCTAGGTATTTGAGTAAGCAGTGGAATATTGACGGCAAGCATGTACAGCCGGAAGCAATTCTTTCAAATTTTTAACTATCGATCCGCGGCCATGAAGTCACCTTCGCGGCGCATTCAAACGCAAGTCAACGTCACATTAACACTCAGGTCCGCACTCACACTCGAATCTTCCGCCAAAGCGAAGGTATACCCTCCTCTCTCAAGTTCCCACCCCCACATTCTATTCAAAATCGGTAGATACCTATTAACCTCTAACTCCATCCTCACCACTCTCGTCTCACCAACACCCAAATAGACTCTCGTAAAAGCCATTAATTGTTTCACAGGCTGCGTCGTACTTGACACCCTTTGCAGCAGATAGACCTGTGGAACATAGCTTCCCTCTCTCTCACCCTCATTCTTTATTTCAACCTCGAAGAAGATCGTAGCCCCATCTGTAAACGTCTTATCTCCACTCGAGCTCCAAACCTTGAAATCGCTAGTCGAGAAAGTTGTGTATGAGAGTCCGTATCCAAAGCTATAACAAGGCGCCCAATCCGCATCCGTATAAACATTCGCCCTTGCCGTCTGCTTGTAATGATAGAATACCGGCAGAGTTCCTACACTCCTCGGCACTGACAACGGGACTTTACCTCCAGGATTCACAATACCAAATAGGACATCTGAAATGGCTTGTCCTCCAGATTGGCCGGGAAAGAAGGTGTTTATGACTGCAGCAGCTTTTGAATAGTATTCGGGAATAGCGAAAGGACGACCGCCTTGCAGGATCAGAATGACGGGTTTGTTGAGGGCGAAGATGGCGTCGGTGAGTTGGGTTTGGTTTGCTGAGAGGGAGAGAGTGGAGCGATCGCCCCCTTCACCATCTGAGTCCCAATTTGCACCGACCGCGAGAACTATCATGTCTGCATCGGAGGCGATGTCCACGGCCTGTATGTGGTCAGCAAAAAGAGCAGACGCAGAAGCGAGGAACAGGCGACCTTCTGAATCGAATCATTCCGATCAACCAAATTCCAAAATAGCTCCACCGCAGAATTCACGGACTGGATATTCTCAAGTTTCTGATAAAGGTTGAAAGCCTGGAATTCAAGACGTATCTTATGCACGTCTCCTTTTTTGAACGTGAAGGGGGACCCACCGGCAGGCGGAGCAGTCGAGTTTGCTCGAGTGAAAGAAATCCCTGGGATATTGGACTGAATTGTGCTCTTGCTTGAGAATCGAGAATTCTTAACAAGGACATTATTAACGAAGAGCTTTGCTGTACAATTCGCACTAGTCGCTACTCCGATCCATCCATCCACATCGTTGTCCAATGGTACTGTCAGAAGGCCTTCCCAGATAACGCTGAAGTTGTTAGATGGTAGACCATTAGGAGGGTAGAGACCCCAGTCTCGGTTTGGTGCTTCTTGCTGCCGGAATATTGGTTGAGCGAAGTTTACGTCTGCGTAGTAAGTACCTTGCAAGCCTCCTGGAGTGCCATTTGGCGTAGACAACAGGTATCCTGGGATATTGCGTTGCGCATTGAAGTACCAATCGTTAACACCCCAACTTGATACGAGCTCTACGTCCGAGGCGTTAGTAGCGAGGTAGGAGAGCATGGCTTGGCGGATTGTGCTGGACCTTGCAGTAGGATAGGAACCGAATTGACCTGAATAGTCGCCCTGACACAGTGAGTTTCATATTTATTTATTGTCGAATGATGGACTTACATAGTTCAGAACGTCTGAGAATGGTCCGATGAGTGCTATCTTATTGATGTTCTGAGTTGCTGGCCGTATGGGCAGAGTCACGTTCCGGTTCTCAAGTAGCACGATACTCTTGTGTGCTACCTCAAGAGTAAGTGGAACGTGACTTGCGGTCAATGCTTGCGAATTAATACTTTCAGGGATGTACGGGCTGTCAAAAAGCCCGAGATCATGTTTCACACTCAGGATCTTTCGAACGTATGATTGCAAGGTTGATAGTCCCACGGAACCATTGGCGATCAAGTCGATCGTTGCGTTGAGATATAAATCTAGTGGATAGTCATAGTACTGTATCATGCCACCTAAACCACGTTAGTTTTCAATGACTTGATTGAATAAGTGACCTACCTGCAATGAACCATTGCTGGATGGCAGAGGCGGGAGATCCTGCTACTTTATGCCGCCCTTGCAACATTGCCATGCCAGTATCATCTGCAGTTACAAAACCATCAAATCCCCAATCGTTAAGTGCTTTATATAGCATGGGATGAACATGGGATGGTATGTCCTCGAGTTCTGAGTAAGCCATCATCACGCCTTTAGCTCCTCCGAGATCGATAACTGCTTTGAAAGGTCGAAGCATAGATTGCCACACTTGACGTGTTCCAAGCAGCATGGAAGGAGCCCCATTAATACCACCTTGGCCGCTACCATGAGCTGCAAAATCTTCCAAAACGTCAGTGATTATCTTTCCTCATGAGAAAAAGAAGTTTACGCTTGACTACAGGAGCGACAGCATCAGGACGATTCCATGATCCATTCTGGGACATGCCAGATGCCATTGCAACTCCCATATAACTCGTTAGAAGCATATCTTCTCCCCATGCCTCCTGAACTATATAGCATCAGCCCGATTTCTTCCGCAAGCTCGACATGTGACATACCTCTTCCCCATCTTGGTTCTAATCCTAGATCTAGCACTGGAGAAAGACAAGCGTGAACCCCAATACTTCTTGCCTCGGCACCAATTGCACTTCCTACTCGGTGAACAAGGTCCGTATCAAACGAAGCTGCCATACCGATTGACTGAGGGAACATCGACTGCTTGAATGATCCTACCCCATGCAAGCATTCTCCAAATTGCATGAACGGAATATCGAGACGAGCTTTTTCGGAGTTGAGAGCTTGAATTGAGTTATATTGTGATGAATTGGTTGCGTAAAGATCATGGATGACGCCAATCGCTGCGCCTGGAGCCGAGCGTACTGCAAAATCGTACAGGGAATTGTTTGAGTATTGGCCCACGATATTATCCGCTGACATGAGATGGAGTTGTAGAACTGGAGTAATCAGTATTGAAGATGACAGCTGATGGAAGAGCAGGAATTGAGGAATCGTAGACCTCTAAGGGGTCGATCCTTGCCAGAAAAGAAAAAGTCAAGATTGAAGAGGCTCACCAAGCTCTGGAATGCTCATATTGGCAAGCAATGTATCAAGAAACGCATCTCTCTCAAATTCCCTAATACATCTACCGCTCGAAACCTCATTGAGACTTCCGTAAGAAGAAGATAGCAAGGCTACGAGATTTTGCGCATACTCCACGATGCCACTGAGCTGCAATGCTGGCAGCAGGCTTGAAGGATTGAAAAGCATTGTGATAACGCGGAAAGCAAGTGCTACACTGAGAATGACTGTGATTATTGAATATTGAATAGAAGTGACACGGAATAGGGTATTCCCATATCGTCCTAAGCTTTAGGGTCCCTCACTCATTAAAGTGGGGTGATAGGACAGAACATTGTCGGAAATAGCGCGGTGCACAGATAGAGCCGCCCCGCCTAGGAATGCCCATTTCAGGTATGCTGTTTGCGAAACTTGGATTCAAAGAGCTAGGTGAAGCAGCTTGGGATGTTCCCTATGGGCTTTGTAACGTTACTCGTGGGTTCCGGATTGTTAGATAGCGAAGATCATCTCCGTTGAAGATGCAGGAACCGGCTCTTTTTGCCGAGATCTCGATTTCTTGGCACTTGCCAAAAATAATGCACTTCTTGTGAGTGTGATGTTTTAGATGTCTTTATAATAAAGTCTTAATGTGCTTTGGTCATTCAATTCTTCTGCTCCATGCTATGCATCCATCAAACAAATAAAAGCGCTGTGGTCTAGCCTTGGCCGGACACGTTTGAGGCTCGAAGCCCAAATATATATACACATACGTAAGTACAAGAAAGAAAATCGTTTCATCTCCGTCGATCGCAGTTCGGTACAGCCATCAGCGCCTTGAGGCCATAGTATCTTCACGCTTATGGTTTCTTCAGTTTCTCCTGTTTTTGCTCTTCTGCCGCTTTCGCAGTAGCTTCAGCAGCTTTTCGCCGACCTTCTCGATATTTCTCCATTTTCTCGCCTATATATCGCCATGTCCTCGAGAACCCAGCTGTAATTCCGCTTTTGAGGCTTTGGCTGGTGCTGGGCCATCCAATGGTTCTTCTAATGACGCCTCGGACTTCAGCCCGCAGGTCCTCTGGAGGTTGATTCGCAATTCTTCTTTCAAAACCACCACCCTCTCTTCTGTTGATCCTCGTGGCATCCTCGTCAGCGGATGCTTCAAGCATTTTGTTGAATTCGAGTTGTGGTATTTGGAACTTCTTCTGGTACTGGAAATATAACTTCGATCGGAAAGCTTTCGGTAACCGTCGTACCATGTTTCCTCTCTTCACGGGGTCCATGTCTTGAGCTAGTCGGACATTTGAAGAAGGGTCTGCAGCCCAATCCGGATCTGAGCATTTTGAATCATTAAAATTGACATTTGGAAGGTTGTCGATTAGAGGAGAATAAAGCCTTCTAAAATTATGAAGATTGTTCCCAACAATGTTCGCAACTTTAGAGGGATCTTCAGTTGGAAGAACCATTCTGGGATCTCCCATATAGCTGATACTGGCAATCGTCCCATATAATTCCAACTCGGTAAACTTAGGAGGAAGAAGTAATAGTGCTGTCCGTAGCGCCGAAATCAGATTGACTTGATTCGCAAGTCGTACTCTGGGATCGTCTCGTAATATCTTCACTGGCTTCTGCAACCGTCCAGCAAGATATAATGTTGTCCATTCCGACAGATCTGTGCACAACGTATCTAGGTTCACCACTCCATACTTTATGAGTGTCCCATTGACCGTCACATATGGGTTGAAATATACGCCCGCTCCCCATTTGTCTTGTACTGCTGATACTGCGCCTGATCCGAGTGATCCCAGCGCTGAATAGTGGTCTCGATGCTGGGTGAGATTCAAAGAGTGCCAATGCTGAGTATACGAAACACCAAATATAAAATCGATCATCTTCGGATTACCACCTTGCGCCTTTTCAACTGCCAATGGAGCTTTCGGATGGATTGACGTGGCACTGGAGGGCGTTATTGCAGACTGGAGATGAGAACGCAATTAGCACTGTCAATTCTTCTCACTGAGATGAAGAAGATGTGACCAGAGGAAATTGAAAAGCTGGGTAGAGGCATGAACGTACTGGCTGTGATTGTGGAAATACTCCAGACCCATAAGCAAAAGCATATCGTATAGGAGCTCGAAACTGCCACAAGATCTGCCTCAGCGCCTCCTTGAACTCATCATTGATCACAATATGCTGGTTAACCCCGAAATTCGAATGTGGTAGCTCGGAGAAGTGCGAGATGTCAAAATTAGGATTATCCTCCCAATCAGAAGGTGTAGAGGTCGTAGGACTCGGCTTTGGCGCTTCTGACGACTTTGTCGAAGCTGAATCGGAAGCAAATTCCTTCACTGAATTCTCCTGTGAGCTTGCAGTCGCCGACTCTTTGGGTGCTTGTGACGCCAAGAATCGTCTTGAGGCGGGGTAGGTAGATCGGATGGGGCGGAATGAAGTTGATCTTAGATATGATATCCAGTATGGACGGCCAGAAGACCTCACGATGGTCTGCCACGAAGCTGTCAGTCATTGCATGTGATAGACCTCAAAGGAAATGCGCTCCACGCTTACAGGAAGGTGCCGCAAAGCCATTGTCCGGTCAGATTCGGGTATCTATCCCATCTATGCGGGTTTGATAGTTCCGTGGTCGCAGCAGATGCTGCAAATTGGTCACCGTGTGTCGAGAGCCATATGTGTATTGTAGTTGTTGAAGTGAAGCCGGATTTTGCAACGCTGCTGTCAGTATTCGCTAAAATAGCGAGGCCTATCTAATCCCTGGCCCGCATCCAGGTACCGCAAAACTCCGAAATAAGTGCTCAATCGATAACCACGTGTAACAATGCCACGATTGACTAGCATCCTGAATACATAAGATAACCAATATGGCGGTGTTGTTCGAATGCTGGCCGCGTTATTTCCTAACACAAAAAAAGTCGAGGATGCCAGGTAATGCGGCCCGCAGTGTTTGCTCTCCATTCCGGATCAGCCCGAGTTTGGGACAGGATAGGGGAGTAGTAAATATGGGTCCTGGGTAAAGGTAAGAGTGATAGGAGACTACTCGTATGAGTTCTATTCCGCATATAGTATGGCAAAGTCGTCAATTTTATACAGAGATCAAAGTTTCAGTAGCCTTAATATTCAACCTGCTAACTTAGCTAGGCCTTGCCTGATGCGTTTCTATCATATTTACAAATCGCATTGCACGTTGTAAGGCCTACATAAAGCACCCAAGACATCTTCTTTGTCTTATAAGACTCCATTCTTGCCCAAAAAATTGGCTGGAGATGTGCAGTCTTGGGTTCTCCCCAGCAATTCCTACTAACACCACGAGTTGTAATCCTTCCAACACAGTTTCGACTCCTTGAGAAGTCTATCGTCTTCTGAAGTCCATCTGAATAGTACGTAACTCTAGATGCTATGTATCTCTGTGTGAAGCTCCGATGTCCCCGCAAATGGCTTGCCGCAAGAGAAAAACAGAAGCAGCATCCGAACAGACAATTTTCAGAGAGATCATCGTAACATATATACATTGAATTATTCAATCGTAGAGCTTACATGAAATGCATGTAGTAATGTGAGAGTAAGTGACGACTAAGAAAATGAATAGCTAGAATTGCACAAGAGAGCTGATTCGAGAATAGCCAGAATCTTTCGAGATCAATTTCATAAACAGCTTTAAACAGCCGAAAACGAACTACTTCACCCCGCTTGTTTCTGCGCCAACAAAGGAACTGTTGTCGTCTCCACGTGACACCTCTTTCAACCGCGAATTCTTATAATTTTGCGACAACAACAACAGCAACGCCAAACAACGCGTCTAAGGCGCTTCGAGAGCTGGAAAGATGAGGGCGCATACGCCTCAACAGGCGAATGATGCCTCTCGACGAAGAAGCTCAATTACAGGTGGCCATCGAACGAGCATGGGTAGCAGTATCCCAAGAGTACAGTCTAGGGTAAGGTCTTTGCTCTACACACATGCGACTCCTGGAGTCCATCAGCTCAGAAGATGATGCTAACTATAAACTTCAGATTGCTGCTGGACGCGCATCGAGCAATCAGCCTGCATTCGATTTTCTCACAGGCGCAGAACTCACGGCACGACCAGCTTCTCGCGGCGAACCCTTTCGACAGTCAACACGAGCCGTTTCTGGAG
Source organism: Phialocephala sp. D728 (assembly GCA_003988865.1). NCBI lineage: Eukaryota > Fungi > Ascomycota > Leotiomycetes > Helotiales > Mollisiaceae > Phialocephala > Phialocephala sp. D728. Next base: position 62,896 of record QYAJ01000063.1, on the reverse strand, counting down.
AGCACAAGCAAAATCTTCCTCTTTTCGAAACGGAAACTGAGCGGGAGAAACGGCATAAGGAATTGGAGGAGCTGAAGGCTGAAGTCAAGACTCTGAAATATACAATCGACAACCACAAGCAGGAAGAGGAGCTGTCCAAACTCAGGCACGAAAGTGAGCTTAGAGATGTCAGACGGAAAGCCGAGGAAGATTTCAAGAAGATGCAAACAGCAGATTCGGAAAGGTCGAAAGCTGTCCGGCAGCATGAACTGCTGCTCAAGGAAATGACAGAGGTTCGGGATGCTGCCAGCAACGAGAAGGCTGCTCTTGAAAGGCGTTTGCGTGAGATGGAGGAGAAAAGCCGACTTTTGGAGGAAGAAGTTGAAGACATCAGGTCTGAGAAAGAAGAGAGCTTACGAAGCATCGAGAGAAAAGCTTCCGAGCTTGGATCGAGAAATGAGACCTTACAGCGAACAGTGGAGGAGCTGCAGCAAGACTCGGATCGGAGGGAGGCATTGCTGCAAGAGGCACAACAGCAGCTAGCGGATAAGGAGACTGCCTATGGAGCATTAGAGGCAGAAAACATACGCTTGAAGGCGCAAACTGGAGACGCAGACACCTTGGGGGTCATAAAAAGAGAGCTTAGCGAACAAGTCACCCACATCCGGAAGCTGGAGGTCATCAACCGAGAACAAGCCGCAGAGTTGAAGCACTTCAAGAGGCTGCATAAAGCTGTTGAAGTTGTCGAAGAAGAGAAGAGATCATTGCAAAGGAGACTCGATGCGGTTACAGGTCTTGAGAACGAGCTTGGAGAAGCACGGATCCAGAGGCAGAGACTAGAGGATGAACGTCTGGCGTGGACTGCTTATTTACAGAGTGAAGCTGGTCCTGAAGGCCAACTTGAGTTTGACACCCCAGAGGCAATCGCCCGAGCTCTTGTCGCTGAGAGGTTCCAAACAGCTACATTAGTTGAGAGAGCTGGAGCTATCGAAGCCGAGCTGTCTACAAAAGACAATAGCATACAAGCACTCGAGGAAGAAAAGTCGAAACTCAACGAACAAATCGAGAAGCTGAAATCGACAAATGGCACAGCTGCCAATAGCAAAGCGCATTTGCGTCTGGAGCGACAGAAAGCGTTAGCAATCAAGGAAGCAGAGTATCTTCGTGCACAACTCAAGACTTACGATACGGAGGACACAACTTTCCAACCAGAGAGTGTCGATGAAGCCAAGCTCAAGCGAATTCAAGAGCTTGAAGATATGGTCGAGCAATACAGGCTGGAAGTACAGACACTCAACACCGAGCTATTCACTCGGGAAGTGGTCCCTGCACCACAGTCCCCGAGCAAACGTCCCCGAGACGATTCAGAAGACAACGAGCGTCTAGGGCAGCTTCTTCGCAAGAACCGCAAGCTCCAAGACGAGCTTTCAACCCTACAAACTTCTTCCAAGCTCCTGCAAAAGGAACTTTCTGTTGCCCGAGAGCGTCTCACTGCCGCCTCCCAGCAATCAAAAACTCGAATCCTCTCCCTTCGGTCCAATCCCACCGCAGACTTCGAGGCCATAAAATTATCTACTCTGACCTCTCTACGACAAGAAAACAAAGACCTCCTTGAGCGCCTCAAATCTTCCAACCCCAACATTGAATCCGTCCCACTTTCCACTCTACGCTCCTCACAACGGGACGTTCAGGACGCCCAAAACGCTCTCGCCTCAGAAAAGAAGCGAAACGATCGTTTAATGAAAGTCTGGGGCGCAAAGTCTCTCGAGTTCCGCCAGCTCGTCATCTCCCTACTAGGTTGGGATGTGGTCTTCATGAAAGATGGAAAAATGCGCGTAACGAGCTTCTTCTACCCCAGTAAAGGTGATGACGAAAATAGCATCGTATTTGATGGAGAAAGAGGAACGATGAAGATAAGTGGCGGGCCCGAGAGTGCGTTTGCGCTTAAGATTGGGGATCAGATTAAGTTCTGGGTTAAGGAGAGAGGATGTATTCCTGGTTTCTTGGCGGCGTTGACGTTGGAGTTCTGGGAAGAGGCTAACGCGGATGGAACGCTTAGGGTTGATGTCTGAGTATGAATATGAATATGGGATATGCGATTGCGGGTGCTGTATATTGCTGTACTTGCCTAGGGCTGCATATGTATGGCGTTCAACGGAAAAGGGAGGGTGGCATTTCCAATGAGCATAGCTCTCACAGACTGGTCATTGCTGGATTTAGGAAATGAAAATCTCATATTCTCATGAATTGAGTGGCAATACCACAAACCACAACCCGTGCGTCTAAACTCCCAAACGCCAACAGGTCCATCCAATACGCATCTGTATACTAACTGAAGCCCCACTCGACCTAATAGAAAAATAAACAGTTCATCATTCAAGACACTCAACCCCTTCTAAGGCTTGCATAGCCCTTGTCCCTTCCTTCTCGAACAACCCCACCATCCTCTCACACTCTCCTCTCAACTTCTCCTCCGCCATCTCTGCATTATATTTAATCCATTCCTCAACTGTCATTTTTTTCTCTGGACTAGAGAGTTCTCCATTCTTAGGCTTCTCGATGGGTCCACCAAAGAGATTTCCTGAATTTCCGCCGCTAGGGGATTTCATGAAGACGGTATCGAGATCGACGGTAGTCCAGGGCACATTTGTTTGCAGCCCGGCAATGACGTTACGTTTAGAGGGCGATAGCATACCAGGCGTAGTATCAGCGAGCGGAATGCGTCTCGTTGAAAAATGTGGGGTGACAATCTTCTTGGTCGCAGCTGAAGGCTTTGAGGATGGAGGGCGATTCTCAGCGTCTGATGATTGAGGTGATTGTGAAGGAGTCGCTTCTTTTAGTAGAGGAGTAGGTGATCGAGGTGGTGAGGAAGGCATGGCTCCTGGCATGGAAACAGCCGTTTCAACGGGGGCTGGCTCCTCAGCAGGCTTAGCATTGACCGATTTGGTCAACATTAGCGGCAAGGGCTCTCTTTGAGCTGAGATCTTACGAGGTCTACCTCTTGCCTTAGCTGCCTTTGTCTTGACAGCCTCAGGAGCGGGATCCTCTTCCATTAATTCCGACTCGGGCGCTTCAGGAGCAGGAGCATAATATGTTTCCTCTGTGACGATGACCTCTTCAGCATGAATCACCTTCTTGCCCTTAGCTGAAGGGGCCGGATCCTCAACAAGAGGAGCCTCAGGCTCTTGCTCCTGGGGCTTATGAATAATCTCTTCGATATTGCTACTCGGGCCTTTCTTGCCCCCTTTGCCCTTCTTCATGGTACTGCCTCGTCGTGTCGAGCCACCTCTGACGACGGTAGACCGGCTAGCCATGCTTGCATCGGTCTCATTTCCAGAATCTTCATTCTGTTGTGATCTTTCGCCGTCGTACTGAGTCATCACAATGTCATTATCATTAGTAGACATAACGGAACCTCTCGCGGTCCGCCCAGGAAGTTGACTTGGTGGCTGGCGGGTCGATGCTCGTTGCTTCTTGGGTGCAACAGCTGGTGATGAGTGTTGCATGGAAATGCTATGCTCAAGCTCTACGGTCATTTGCTGCGAAGCTTCTTCAGCTGCAAGTCGTTCCGCCTCTGCTTCTGCATCCACTTTCTTTGCTGCAGCACGTTGCTTGGCAGACGCCTTTCGAGGTTGTTTCCCTTTCGCACCCTTAGCTTTGGGGAGCGGCTTTGACTCTATTTCCATAGCCTTAAGTTCTGCATCTATGACCGCCTCATCGATCTGCATTGGTTCTGGATCAAACATGGCGTGACTCGTATTGTTACCTCTGTTTATTTTCGCTGCTGCTGCCCCTTCTTCCTCGTTATCCGTCAATGATCGAGCAAGGTCTGCCTCAAGAGCTCTGTCTATCTCGTCGTCGTTAGGAACGGCTGCTCTTAGTGGCGCCACAGAGGCGGCCGAGACTTTGCGAGAGACTCGACCTTTTCTACTTGCTGGCTTCGAAACCTCAGTATGGCTCATAATAGAATCATCCATCGCGGTGCTAGCTCTTGTTCGTGTTGCTCTTCGCTTCGGTGGGGGAGCCATCTCCTCAACTGGAGCTACGGGTTCGGTGTCCTCGTCACTTTTCCTCTTCCTGCTTCGAGCTGGTTTAGGTGCCACCTCCACCTTGACTTCAAAGTTGTCGTCCTCGGGTTCTAGTGCTGCCACAACCTCAATTGGCTCGCCCTTCTTCGCCCTAGTCTTTTTTGCCGGAGCAGCTTTCTTGGCCTTGCCCACCTTCTTGCCTCGTGTTGCCGTGGCGTTTGTTGCGGTCGTAATAATACTGTCTTCGTCCTCGGCTGGGAGATCTGATATCGAGGGCGCTTCCGAAGCTATGGTGAGTGCAGATTGTGTTGAAAGTCTAGACACCTTCGATGCCCGACTTTTGCCTTTTGTTCTTTTGATCGCAGGACTTTGTTTATAGTTGTTGATAAGTGAGAAGAAAGCGCAATCGGGTGAGCGACTGAAGTGTTCGTCCCTGATAAAGTTAGATCCTTCAAGCAAGAAAGTGCGACCTAGGGGACTTACAATGGCTTGTCCGACGGTTCCCATCCATCCAAGGCGAGTGCGCAATATACACAGGTTGCCATATCATCCGATTCTGGTGTTGGTGTATACTTCCAACCGGAATCGACCATCTGTAGCCACATCAGCTCATGCTCAATATTATATTTCCCACGCAACGCACCTGCTTCGTTTTGCACTTCCAACCTTTCTTGCCCTCGTGTGGCCATTTGTCCGCAAAGGTAGCCTTCCTGGCCTCAATCATGGAGGCACTCGCCGGATATTGCTGACTCAACTCCTCATCTCCCTTCTCAATTGACGCGACAACAGCCCAACCACATTCTGGAGAATGTTTAAGATGTTCTACTAGTGGATCATCATCCTCTTCCCATCCATCGAGATTTCTGTGGCAGAGAAAACAGGCGACATTATCAAGGTTGGCTTGCAGCGGGTGGTAGAAGAAGCCTGCTTTGGCAAGCTAATACGTATTAGCTCCTATAAAACATAGTAGGCATATGATATACAGACCTCCTCTCCAGACAGGAACTTGTGCGACCATTTGATAGATTTCGAACCCTTCGTGCTCGCGTTCGAGGCGCGTCGCTTTGATAATTGATGTGCAACCTGGAAGGAAGCAGATCGGCTCTCGTATGTAAAGTATTGATCTGCAATAATGGAGGAACCCATCTTGATGTGTGTATAGTGTTGTTCGATATGTATCTGTAATTTGTGGTTTGGTGGTACTAATGTGCGTTAGACATCGACCTGCTGTATTGACTTGAGTATGGGGACCGGTTACGTCAATGCTGGTCTGTTGTTTCGGAAATTTAGTGTCGTCTGCTTCAATTTAATGAAGGTATATCATGTCCAATGCGATTACTATGTCGAATGGTACGAGAATGCACGAAGTGATGTCGTGTTGAGCTGCGGAGCATTTGAGATTCGAAGCGCGGCGTTCTTTGTTTACTTTATTGCGGCCGCGAATCCCGCGGCTTAAGCGGCCGACAATGCATCCAGTCGGATATCGACTCTCCACCCGCATCAGTTCGGTGTGCAAAAGCGAATAATCAGGACGAAATGCATTACGTTGAGAAAGTGAAGCTTCAGAGGCAGAATTAAAACGCGAGAATTCTAAGCACGAATTGAGAGATGAAGTGGTACGTCACATGATCATGTATCAACCAGCATTTCAAGAAATTCAAGGGCTCGTCAAGGTACATCCAAAGTCCGATATAATTCATATCCCTATAATTCCAATCCTATGCATAAACGGCAATGCTGAGTACTCCGAATGCAAATTTAATGTTCCGCTACCACTCGTTCACCTATGTAGCCCAATAGCATGCAAGCTTTTCAACGAGCGTTCCTAATCTCGTCGCTGTTCTCGCGATAGATTTACTTCGGTGTACCTGGCATGGAGTAAGCATTGTCTAGAAATAAAGCTTTTATAAGCGTGGTTTCCACTACTTACACTTTTGCCATTGGACGCCAACAACAAATTCCACTTTGCCATCAACAGAGTCCTCAGTCAGGAGGCCACTTCCGGTGCTTGGCCCTGTCAAACGAACTTGAGAGTTTATGTTGAGAGGTAATGCAGCACCGCATGGGGACCAGATGGTAGATGAGAATGGGATATTGTCGGAGACCTCGTAATCACCACTCGATGGCCCTTTGAAGGTCGTCGAAGAGGATGCTTGGGTCGAGGCTGTTCTTCTGTCAGTTTTTGTTCACGAGAACCTCGTAGAACCGACTCACATCCAGAGAAATAGTAGGTGGCGGACTGCACTCCGGTAACGCCGGCTGTTAAGGCAGAATAACCACGGAAGGTCGTACCGAGAACGCTGTATTGAAAACCAGATGGATACTGGAGGTTAACGTTGAGTTGGCAGTTCTTTCGATTTTCTGTTACTGCAACACCGGACCCGAGAGAAGCTACAAAGCTGTCAAAGATGATAGTAAAGCTACAGGCAAATTAGTACTCTCGTTGCACTGAGTTAAAGTCGAAGGTAACAAACGTTGTACGGTCCGCTGAGATAAATGATCCCACGGAACCTTGAGGGCAACCAGTTCCACCATAGGAGATCGAGTTGATTGTGACTTGAGATGGGTTCGGTCCAGTCGCGCTGTCAGTGCCAGAGCCAATCTCAACGCCCAAAACAGGAGTCGTGTCGGGCTCAGCTGTTGGTACAGCAAGGGCCGCAACGGCAAGGGTAAGAATGGAGAGGATTGTGTACATTTTAACAGATAGAGGATTGTAGAATAGAAGTGTGATAGAGTTGGAAGGCTGAAGAGATGATGCGTCGACGGTGGGGAGATCTCAGTTTGAGGGATGACTGGAGGTCTTTATATATCTTTCCTGAACCACCTACCTGGCAATGTCTGGTCAACGGATGATCATCACCCGGACAAGTTAACAAAGTCTCTCATGATCTGTTGTTTGGATCGTCGGCTGGTATTGTGCGTATACCCATGCACATCTCCGCATTTGATGAGAGGAGAGCTGCTTGATTGCCCCCGCAGCAATATGACGAACGACTCTGGTGGTAGGAGGCGCATGTGCTGACAATGTAATACGAGAGGTGATGTCCTGGGACGGATCGGATAAAATGATAGGCGAGGGACGAATGGTAGCAATATTCAGTATCGACAAACATGGAACTGTGTAGAGATGCAAGATAGAGAGCTTCAGTGAAGAGAAATCCTTGTCTATGCTGCTTCGAGAGTGCGAGAACATGGGCTGAAAAGTGCTTGTGACTGAAGTCGATATGGAATCTATGATACTCTAGATTGGGGCAGTTCTATGTATAGAATCAAAGTAAGCTTAATGGATAGTGTGGCGAGAAAAGCCAATGACAGACTGATCCATAGCAGTAGAAATTACTCCACATCCGGAGTGGGCCATGTTGAAATGAGTTGAAACTAGGGGTCTAGGAACATGGGATGGAACCCACGCAGTCGGAGAGCTCGAATCTTCTGTGCTCATACCTCACAGCCAGACGCGGCGCACTCGCAGTAACGACGGCTCAAATTTAGCTTGGACAGTCAAATGACTTTCAATGGTAGTACCCCCCTTGGTTGCCCTCGATCCTCGAATTAAGGTATGTGGCTTGACCTTAGGGCTCACACACATGCAGAGGATAACGTCGCCGCCATGTACCCCACCAAGGAGGGGTTGGTGGAGATGAGAGGACCTCCATCGGTCGAAAGAGACTACCGACAAGCTTCAATATTTCTTCTTAATCCTTACTCAAGTATGCTGAAAGCCTCAGATCTTCTACAGAGAGGGCAAGGCAACCTTTAGACGAACTGGCAGGTCTCCTCTCGTGGCAGTGGCAAGACCGGTGAGTCCGAGCAAATCGTTCGTTGACATTCCTCGGTCTGGAGCACCTGGGCGGGATCTCGTCCTTGATCTGGCCAGGAACTTAGGCGATAAGTCCGAAGACATTAATTGCATGCAGCTGGAGGCTCCCAAGAAGGATGTGTAGATGTTCAACGCAGATGAGCAAGCGGAGGGCTGGGATGAGGTGGGAGGCAGGGGGGGCTAGAACAAATTAAGGTTGGCGCGAATCGGCTCCACTTGTGGGGAACGAACAGGCTGCCACCATCCCTCGATCCTGCAGTGTCAATCTTCCGGTAATCTACAATTATTTGCCTAAGCTGCACTTCCAACCCGACGCATTGTGTTCCGACACCAGACCGGTGTTATTGGCCAATGAGGCCAATCTCTGACCTGGTCACAAAGCTCGAGACTTCCAGGAACGGCCCAAGCTGGGCTTAAACGGGATGTGCTAGAGTGTGGTGCTGGGACACTGGTGGTCAGGGTGGTTTGCATGTTCAGCCGGCAAGCTTATAGATCCGAAGACAAGTATTCTATTTTGAGCAATGCCTGTTGAGCACCTCATATGTTTCGGCAGGCTTTCGTCGCATTATCTATGAATGTGCATTCCATGTTCACGTTTCTATTCGAACCTTGCCATGCTCTAGTGGTCGTGAGAGATGCCGGGCCGACAAGATAATATAAACCCAGTTGCCACCTGGCCACGCAAAATGATCACGCCAGTCTGGCCGGTAGAAAGCTAGATCATAGAATCATATGAGTAGAAGACGTGGCGAGAGCTATTGTTGGTGTCAATATAAATTTCAGATGAACTCTCGCGCGTTTTGGTTCTTGGCATTCAAGTCACCTTCACTCCATATTGAATTATCATGGTTCCCGTCGATATCGACAGTCCTCTTACGAAAACTACAGTGCAATGCTACGTCTCGGAGGCCATCCGTCGATGACGTTGAAGTCTCGATCGGACAAATCCGACCGAAGCTTAGCATGACGATATTGATGCTCAAAATCCATATTTTTTGCCATGAATTGCTTTGTAGGTGCTTCAAAACTAAGCGAGGTCTTCAATAGAATCCAGCATCACTCGAGTATGCCAAGGCTACTAGAATTCGCAGATAGAACATGATTTCCATTCTGAAGACGTCTTTTGCAGCCAGCTAAGACTTAAGCCATGGTCATTCCATAAAGAAGCTTAGTTGTATTGACGATATACAAACATTTGTTGTCCATAATCAATCAACGCCGTCGGTTGTCGGCTGGACTTGTTATCTTGTGCAACCGGTGGGAAGTTGCTTACGTCCATCTGCACGTGGCCTGCGATAATTATAGAATCTCGGTAAGTGCTCCGTCCCTATCAGCCGGAGACACCGCTATTACGTGGCTGGCATTATTTCAGCTTTAAGATACAGGATGCTACTGTCTAAATCCTCCACTGCAGGGACACAAGCCTAGGACTGTCATGTGACATGCCAATGCTATCACGTGTTATTTCGATTGCGCCTTTTCTCTCAAGAGCAGCAGACAATGAGACGAATAATATCCTCTCTCAACCTGACTTAAATATGCCTGATCCTAATTTTATTGTCAACTTTCAAATCAAAACTATACACAACCTGATAGCTCATTTCATTCTCTACGTGCACTACTTTACTTGTGACGTTTCCACTGCTACTGCTACTGCTAAGTCGCATTTTAACACGAATCCAATGCCATTAGTCACGTTGAATTAAGGTTCTTGCACAAGAGTAGCATTGCAGTTTTATTCTTCAAACTTCTGGAATCAGAAGCTCAAAGTCTTCCTCTCTTATAACAGGAGAGATAAGCATGACAAGAATCTCAATAACTCATCAAGCAAGCACTCTACCATCCCTCCTTTTTAGCAAAGCCCTCTGCAGCCTGCATTCCCTTCTGTTCGACTTCTTGCTGCATTCCTCCTCCTGATCCCGAATTGGATCCACCATAGCCGCCGGAGCTCTGGTCCTGGCCCTGGCTCTGGCCTTGACCCTGACTCTGGCTCTGGCCACCATATCCACCACTGCTCTGACCTTGGCTTTGTCCTTGGCCTTGTCCTCCTATGCTGCTATCATTATTGCCTCCATATCCACCTGACGAGCTGTTATCGTTTGATCCTCCATATCCACCTGACGAGCTGTTATCGTTTGATCCTCCATATCCTCCTGACGAGCTGTTATCGTTTGACCCTCCATATCCTCCTGAGCTCTGGTTGTTGCCCTGTCCATTGCTAGAGTCATTTGAGCCGTAGCTAGAATCGTTGGACCCGCTGTTTCCCATTCCGCCGCCCATAGAAGAGGAGTTGGAGTTGGAGTTGGAGCCGTAGCTGTCAGAGCCTCCCTGCTGCTGCTGCTGCTGCTGCTGGTTTGAAGAATCGTTGTCGTTTGAGCCGAACATGATGATATTTGTTGAGGTGAAGTGGCTTGGAAGCGTTGGAAAGATAACTGAGGTTGAAGTTGAAGTTGATGGATTGAGTTGAGTTGAGTGATAGTGCCGAAGAATGATTGAGAGACAATTTAACGACAAGTATGCTCCAATATATACATCTCCAGCACTCTCAACTGCGATCAAGACTTCACGTCCTCCGATATCCTCGGGCTTTACGATAGGTCGTCATAACCACGCACTGTTGCCCCTCACTCGGAATCACCGTCTCCTTTCCTCCTTTCCTCACCCCTCAATCCTCAATCCAACCATCAAATCCACAAACTTCACTCACCAACCCACCATCTCGCGATCCCGAACCCTGTATACAGCAACTTCTCACGCCACAAAAGCCAGGCCTGGACCCCGAAATATCCAGAAAGCAAGCTTCTCGTCCGAAAAAGCAACACACCCAATAGCGATAACCACCCCACCTAGCCTTTCCAACCAACTTTCTCCAAACCTCAGCTCAACCAGGTTTACTCAGTCCCAAAGCAACCACCTCCGCGCCACAAAGCAAGCTTCGCCTCTAAAAAAAAATGCAAGATTACCATGTGAAGCAGCAGCCACAACCACCCCACCTACGCTTCCAATTCTCTCAACCAACTCTCCCCTCCTTACCAAACTTCCTTCATTCTCGGTAGTTTTCAAAACCGTTCCCCTTTTCCAATATATGCCAAGAAAAGTTCCTGTTTCTGCTGAGCCGCATGTCAACAGCGCTTAACCTGCAGATGACATCAGCGCGACGCATCCCGCACCAAGATCAAGATAAATATAAGGTTTGAGTCGAAAAGAACATACGACTTCGAAAACAGGACCCGCGATCTTGATTCTTTGCTGGGATGGGATTGGTGAGGAAAGTATAAAATGGAAACTTGGTCAAGCTTGGCAGGGGTTCCGATCCAGACCCGCATTCTTCGATAAGGCTTGAAAACAGCCACAGACCCTGAATATCACACAAAACTGCCGGGTTTTGAGACCCATAGGAAAAAGCGGAATTAGAAAAGGTGGTAATCGCTTCCTTTCTCGCTATTAAGATTTGGAGAATACCTATGAATCAACTGTACAATTCTCATTACAGAAGCCGTAGCCCCATGAACCATAATCTTGAACTCAATTTCCCCTTAAATCTGCTATACCTGCCTCGCCTCGTATTTGCCACTAACAAATTTCTTATGCGTGGTAATCTCCTTCCAGATCCCCGTTGGCGATAGCGTAGTGGGGCTCATCGTCTCATCCGCAAACGGATCATCCTCTTCCTTTTCTTTGCCCTTTGGGACCTCGAACCTCGACAAGCTTATACCGCTACCAATTTCCGATCCTGTCAAGCTGTTGATCTCCCACCTTGCTTCGATGTGGCCTGCTTCTGGGACAGCACTTTCTGTGCCTACAAACCGACAGATGACCTTGTGCCATTCTTGCGTAAGAGCGACGTCTCCCAGGCGCCAATAGACGAGTGACTTCTCCTTGAGATGAGTACCTGTAGGCTTCGTTTGGCATGCAGAAGCGCGAGTGCCTTCATAAATTGCGACGAGGACAAGATTGTTGAAGGTAATTGGTCCTACGCCGCAAGCTGGGTTAAGACTGTACTCCAGAACGAGACCTAATTTGTCGGTGCCTTGCTTCTTCCAGGCTACTTTAAGAAGAAGAGGACCATGAGTCGTGATGTCTGCATCATCAATATGAACCCGGTATGTGAAGGCTGGCGATGCTTTGGATGTAATTGAATACAGGTTAACTGCGAATTCGTCTGGTTTCTCGTCGGATACTGGATTAATGAACGTCCTATTTGGGCCAATAGCCTCCAAATTTGGAAAGTTGTCTATCCTGATGGTCTCGTGGGCTAGACTTATGTTAGGAGAACACGAGGAAGGTTGGAATACAATATCGACTTACTTGAAGACGAGAGGTCGTCGACTGGGTTATGAGTCAATGCGATTTCGCCACTTATCTTCATCGACTTCGTTTGCCCATTCTCGAATGAAGCACTCACAGTCTCGATTATAGACGCATTCAGTCCTGGCTCATGCATGTCCGTATGTTTCACGGCAACGTGGTTAGTCAGAGAGTGTCCCGAGCGGATTGACGTTGTATCTGAAACACTTGGAGCACCATGATTCTCGGATGACAGAGCTGCTAAGGCAGCCGCCCTTCCTGCTGGTATCCCCGGTGAAGGTGGTATTGTGTTGTCTGGGTGTGCAGCATCAAGTGAATTTTGAGCTGATGGAAGGTACATAGTATTTCGAACATCTCTCCGGCCTCTGACAGTTCCAGCCTTGCGGTTTGGTGTTTGCATCTGAGCGGATCTCAAGGTGTTTGCAACATTTGACAGCGCAGCTTGAGCATCGGCATCTTGTTCTGGAATTGGTTCGTTCCGAATGTCAAGCTTAAATTGAGGTTGGTCATTCTCCTGTGCTGCATCGTTTTCTGCCTGGGATATGGGATCATTCATAGGGGCTGGGACACTGAAGCCCTCGGAATCCTTCTGCGCCTCAGGTGCTGGCTTTAAATGAGATGGCGGTGGACCTGGAGGTGGTTGTACATCTGACATATCGAAGATATCAGCCGCTGAAGGACCATTGGCAGATGATCTCCCAGGGACAGCATCTGCAATGAAAGACAAGTCCGCATTCGCGTTGTTTGTGGTCCCGTTTGTTTGTTTCGAGGGGCTCGTTGCGGTTGGGGACTCAGCCAGAGAAGAAAGGCGCTGGTCACGAGGAGGAGACTCTCGAAGGTTGTTTGATGATGTTCGTGGGGATGGACTCGGCCGTCCGTCTCTGCTGGAAGTCCCTCGGCCGAAAGGTATGAATCCTTTGTTGGGTGATGGGGCACGTCCGAATGGACCATGAATGCTCTGCCGACGTCGCCCAAGCATGGTACCAAAACGGCTCTTCAATTTTGACTCCTTGTCCTTGCCTTCCTTTGACTCCATTGTATCTTGTCGAGCTCCCTGGGAGTGCTCGCTCTGGTTGTCTGTATGTGATGTATGTGTAGATCTGGGAGTCTGCGGCGGCGGAGGCAGGCTTGTGGTACCAGTATGTTCAGTTCCAACCGACGACAGTTGTCTTGCTCTTCGTTCTGTGATTGGCAATCCTTGAATGCTGGCTGCTGCCCAATTTCGGATATCCTGACTTGTATCAATTTCCAGTAGTGAAGTCAAAGTTTCCTCGACGGTCTTCCGGTTTCGCTCAACTAGATCGGCTTCGTGGGTTTCATACTGTGTAAGAACATCTCGCAGATGGTTTAACCGCCGCTCGTCCAACGCTTGAAGATTCTCCATTATGAACGGTGCTTGTGACTCCCACTGTTGAGTGGCCGTCTGAAGCCTCGATGCGGCGGCATCTACCTTCTGGGTACTGGCCTTACCTCCCTTCTTGATCAACTTATCAGACTTGTCCTGGGCATCTTCCAGTTCCTTTGCCATAGAGGAGAGATTTCCTTGTATCGTCGGCATCGCTACCATCTCTCGGTTCGCCGTAGCAAAGTTACGAAGCGGGTGCTCGACATCTTTGTCTATACGGTCGGATAGTAATGCGTGTGATTTCGCGATCTCCTCGGTGGATTGGACAATTCTTCTCCATGGTCCTTCGAATATGCTATAACAGTCTTAGCCTCATCCGTTATAATTCCCCCATGGTGACCATACCCCAATTCTCCTCCGACCTCTTGCAGTGGTTTCCGCGCAAGTTTTTTGAGACCTGCGACGTACAATTCTTCGACTTTCCGGCGTTCCTAGCAATTGTAAATCAGGTGGTGTCAAGCTACCTCAGCAGAGTCGCATACCAGGAGCCAATCCGCGATCTCTGAATTAACTTTCCCTATCTTCCTCACTCGTTCATTAAACTTTGCAACGGCACCGGCAGGTTGCAGCCGTTCCTTCGCAGCAGTCAGCAGTGGCACAGAGACTCGACAATCCGAAGTGTTGCGCCAATGTGCTTACCAGCATCGCTGGGTATTCCTGCCGCGACAACGCCTCCATGATAGCTGTGTTTCACGGCAATGTTGAGCGTGGGAGATGATTGCGCATAATAATAAGTAATATACAAGGGGCGCGATGAGGTTGTCGTCGTGGAACGAAGAAGGAATGACATCGACAGCGAGCTTCAATTCATGTGCAGCGCGAGGGAGAGCGGCTCTTTCCAAGCGGATCGCCGGTCTGGAGACATCCCTGCAAAATATTGAAATGATGCATAAAATAACACAAAACTTCACAAGTGGCACAACATAAGCATTCCCGCATGAACTCGTTTCTTTTTGGCGGACTCAATCGAAATTATCTAATCAATCTATTTTATTGCTGAGTCTTTTATTGCTCTTCGCTTCGCATCTTCGTGAACAACCTCATTGTCCTTGACGATCGGTGAGGACGACCAGGCGAAGGCTAAGCAGGACAGGTCATCATCACACGAGGACTATCCCGGCATTTCCGGAATGGATTTGAGGAGGAAGAGATGACCTCGGCACCTAACTGGAGATCTGATTTGACGGCTACGGAGCGATATGAGAATATCGAGAGTCTGTAAGTTGATGAGGTCAGCATAGACAACGCAATTCTGACTCGAATTTGTCATATAGAAGGCAAAGCATCGAAGCCAAAGGGCTAAGCGCTACAGGAGCTTCTCATAAAGCAGCTTTTCAAGCAGAGACAGAGGCTTACAACACCTCAAAGACCAGGGTAAGTGGCCTTCGGGGGTCGTGATATCACGTGACATATGGCTTTTCTACCTTTCCATATCCTGCTCTACGGCTACACATCTCATTATCCAATTTATGTGAATTGTGAGATTGCTCTCAACTACAAGTTTGCGGTGTTGCTCGAATATCTTTAAATTATCGGTGCCGTGTTAAAAAATGGCTTCCACTATCTTCTGTTCGCATATGACGCGACCTTTATTCGAACTATGAAGTATTTTCCCCATGTCGTACTCAGTGCTGACTCACTCTTAGCAACAATACGATGTAGCCTGCAAAGTTCTCATAGAGGCGGCACCCACCGATCTGAAAATGGCAGAAGAAGAACCCACCACACCTGGAATACCCATTGGACCTTACCCTCACTGCCATCCCATCGCCATTGGGTTCGTCTCAGAAGTCTACAGAAGCAAGACTCTCGCATTGAAAGTCATCACGGAGACCCGAAATGTCGAACCTCACAATCCCGCTCTCGAGATCAAGATCCTGGAATCCCTCTCACACCCTTCAATCATCAAGCTGAACTCGACATTTAGAGATCAAGAGAGACGTCGAGTTCTTGTGTTTCCTTTCATGCCACTGAATCTGGCTAAGATAATCGCTGTAGGACCAGTGCCTGCTCAAGTCACCAAAACATGTTTCCATGATCTATTCTCTGCACTAGCATACTTGCACGAACAGGGCATTATCCATAGAGATATTAAACCCTCAAATCTGCTTCTCTCATCTCCCACTGGCCCAGCATATCTCTCCGACTTTGGCACAACATGGCACCCAACCTTCTCACCGCTATCCTCCTTTCCCGAGCCCTGTGAACACAAAGTTCTTGAGGTAGGAACAACATGCTACCGGGCCCCTGAAACTCTTTTCGGCAACAGATTCTATGGAACAAGTCTCGATATGTGGGCTGCTGGCTCCATGTTAGCAGAATGTTTGAGGCAGAACAGAGAGCCACTGTTTGAGAGCAGAGAGACAAGTGAGGATGGGAATCAGCTGGGATTGATTTTAAGTATGTTTAAGACTTTGGGAACACCGACCGAGAAGAGCTGGCCGGAAGCTATCAATTTTACGACACCGCCATTCAAGTGGTATCAAGAATTTCCAGGTAAGTCTTGGGAGGAGCTGTTGAGTGGAATGGGAGAGGTGCAAAGGGACTTGATACAAAAGCTAGTGGTTTATGAGAGTGGGAAGCGGTTGACTGCTGCTGAGGTATGTGATTTCTATTGTACTTACCTAATGATACTTGCTAAATGAGTGACTTGTAGGCTCTTGAGCATCCTTACTTCAAATAAATCGAATAAACCATATAGTTATGGATATTAGTTAACCGCACCAGGAGTAGAACAGATAAAGCAATGTCTGTCCTGATATGGGACAATTTGGTTAGGAAAAGTTGCTCAAGCCTGACTTACATTCATTTCAAATTTACTGTTTTCACTAGTATTCCTTTTGTCTCATCTCTCCACCATTATCAAGTGCAATAGTCTCTATTACCTCCCTAATACTATAATAGCTCCTTGTCTTCCAAGCAATAAAGCATCCGTCCGTTACACCTCTCTATAAAGTCATAGATAGGTTTGCCTCTTCCTATATCACTAATAAAGACCATTAGCCATATCTCCAATCTATATCCATATCAGCAGGATCTATAGTTATTATAAATCATACACTAGAGATTTTACTTTATATATTGCGGACCCAGTCACATACCCCATTCTTCTTCCAGCTATTCATACAAATGTTTATTCTTCATTATCTCTAAGTTGCAATACCTGTCACAGCTTAGTCTTATTTTCTTTTTTTGAATGTATATCTTCCTTTCATTGTTTGTAAAGTTCGCTATATGATATTTAGGTTGGGAATTCTTGTAAGTATGATCTGAATGTACCAATTAAAGCACGACTTTCATTATATGTAAAAGAATTCTGAGATGTCTGTCTCAGTGTTGGATAATGAGAAAGACTTTGAAAAGGTGCCTTCGAAATTTAATCTTCTATCACGTGTCTGACTTACACAACTCCGATGGACGAGGAGCCAAGCTACCTGGATGATTGCACCTTCTGATTTTCAAGTAGTGGGACCTGCCATAAACTATAAAGGATAATGTTGTGAATCATTGATGCAAGGTGATCTTACAATCTCTCATCAAAGCTGCTCACGTGATCATAGGATTTGTTTCATCGAACATAGCACGTACAAACATCACTGCACGAAGCTTTCATCGAGTTTGAGAAAGCAGCGAATTTAGTTGCTTAACCTTCGATGCAAGAGCGTGCAAGCAAAACACTGATGTAACAAAGCAACTCCACTCTCTCATGTATTATTCATCCCGCATCAAGTCCCGGCGTGCAATTATATCCCATGAATTGCGTCGCATATTTTGTCCGTTCCCATGAGAAAGAAACTCATCCCGCGTCATATCCACTACAAACAACGCAATTAGTGTTTGACCCATAAAGTGCACCGCAATATCATTTCCATAGCACCTTCCATGACCCATTCCCTGGCTATTGCGGCCTTGCGTTCATGCTCAACTCCGAACCTTTAATCTTGAATGCACCAGCATTGAGCACTAGTGCAGTGTCTGCCATCGGAAGGCCAGCTAGTAGCGAAGAATTCACCATCGCCATCACATTGAGCACCATAGTTAGTGGCGCACATTCCAGTAGTTCCGGCAGTGCAGAAGAGATGGTAACCGCGCTTGAAGAGCTCGGTGTCGCGGGTAGCGAGGGATTGAGAATCGGTTGGGAGAGCAAGTGAGAGAGGAGTAAAGGTGAGAATGGAGAGGAGAACGGTGAAGATTGTCTTTATAGGTCAGTCATGTGTATCCTTGAGGAATTGAGTGGTGTAGGTGAACGTGTGGATTTTGGGTAAAGGTGGGCTATGAAGCTTGAGGAGTGAAGGTAAGAAAGTAAGGCAACATACTTGGAAGATCATCTTTGCGGTTGATGGGTGAGGTCTGGAGTGGAAGAGTATGTCGAAGGTTGCGGGTATGATTGTGATAGTAGAGTGTGGTTGAGTGTAGTTGCGAAGTGCGATCAAATATGTTATGAGTCAAACCTCGATGCGGATCGATGAGAGTTGAAGGTCGTCGATGATTGTTGGATGTAGAAGAGAAGAGGTAAGTGGGCAAGAAGCTCCGCTTTATAGAAAGGGGGAGAGATGTCGAGCCCTTTAAGCGAGAGGAACGACGAAATCTCGATTCTCAGTGAATTCGACAACCCCGCGTGAATTACTCATTTCCTGCTCGACTAGGAAGTGACGGCAAGCTAACTCTACGTCAAGTGGCACATCCTTTTGATTCACGTATAAGTCACACGACGTTTAATCTATTTCATACTGAAAACGTTCCTTTCACTTCAAAAGCAACCAAAGTTCAGCCTCACGTGCATGTTCGGGTACTTGCATTCACGAGACTCGCGGCATTCACCTATCAAATGAGTGCCCTCTGTCTTCTATGCAGGGTTTGATGAAGTTCTGTAGTACAAATGCGGGTAGCCTAAGCAGCAGTTCAGATACTCTTGAACCTGAATCTATTGTCATGCAACGGGCAATTTCTATCACGCGTGACCGTTTCATGTTTGACTTTTTGTGCTACAATGTGATTCACTAGGCCTGATTTGTGCGTCGAGTATGTCAAAGGCTAAGGACGGAGCTCACTAGAAATCTCTTGCTGATGGTGATTCAAAGTGACTGTGGCTTTCCGAGGAAATGTATGCAACATTGCTTTTTGGCTAGTAAATGATCTAGAAGTGGGGATTTCTCTCTTCAATTTAATAAAGAGTATCTATCATGAGTAAAGTCAGGAGTAGTCTACAATGCTCTTTCTCCCCTTACTCTCACATGAGCTGCCTTGCCTCCAAATATAATTTAAGTAGCACAAAGCCACAAGCTCAACTTCACCTCTCTATCGTGAATCCAATCCTCGGCATATCAGGGCATCATTCTATTGGGCTTTCCACCAATACTTGCTTTACCACCTCCAGCAACTGTCCATGAACGCTCGGTGGGGCAGCTACCACTCCCCAGTTGTTCTCCAGCTTCCTTCCAACGCCAAAGTTGAAGCTCTTGCCATCGGTATCAGTGAGCTTTCCACCAGCCTCCTCATAGATCAGTTGGCCTCCAGCATGATCCCAAACGTAACCATGATAGCTCTTCCGTGGTGGTATCCTAACCATACAATCCCCATCGCCAATAGCAAGCGCCGCGTACTTCATATGCATCGACCATAAATCATTCTCGTCACCTGTCTTCAAGTGACACCTCTTCTTGACATCCAAATAAGCTGTCTTCGAGATATGGCTACTCGCCATCGAATTCACGTATCTCAACTCGCTCAAACTTCCCACTTCCTTCCATCTTTTCATCTTCGTCGACTCTCCCAGACCATGAGGACTCATACTTCGCTGAAACGTACCGTGACCTTTGACAGCCGATAACAGCGTACCAAGGCCATCTCTATCCACTTCCTCTTCCCGAACATAGGTGCTCCCAAACTTAACATTCGGACAACCCAGCACCCCCACCTTTTGCTCCCCATCCACTACCAACGAAAGAGAAACCGCATACTGGTGTCCCGTCAAGAACGTCGCTGTCCCATCAATAGGATCCAACATCCAAACTCTCCCTTTGCTCGTGTCTTCCTTTCCGCCCAGCCCAATAACCCTCAAAACATCCTCCTTGCTCTCTAACCTCGGGACCTCATCACCATCAATTTTCGACCCTTCAATGAGTGCCCACACTCGATCGAGTATTTCGGGAGAGGAGCGAAGCATAGAAGCATCTTCTTCACCGACAAATGTGTCTTGGGGGAAGTGGTGATGGATAGCATTTATAATCACGGCTTGGGACGCGAAATCCGCAATGGTGACTGGATCTCCGAATTCGTCTTTTTCAAGCGAGTTTCCTTTCTGTTGGATAGTGGATTGGACAGAGTTGGTGAGGATGCTAGCGCGGTGCACGGCGAGAGAGGCAATGTGTTGCTCCTCTGCGAACTCCATTACTGCACTTGCTCAGGAAGGCGAAAAGAAGAACGGCGAGGTCGTGGAGCCGGAAAGGTGACGGGATTTAATAACCTTCGCTTGATGTGCCCGAATACTATGTTGCTGGGTGAGGGGACTATGTCGCTAGGCGAGAGTACTGTGTCGCTGGGCGAGATTATGACTCGGATTACGCTGTGAACTGTATCTGTGTTTCGGAACGGTCAAATCGGTGAAAATTCGGGTTGAAGGGATCCGCTTCCTGCCGAGACCGGAGTTCACGTGATAAGTTACCCCATTCGTTGCGCCCCTATACGCAAGCGAGGAAACCTTCATCTCGAGGTCTCGATGTCACAATTGTCTGCATATTCTCAAAGTACACAGTCTGGAAACTCTTCCCTGAGCCATATATTGCTTAATTATTCGACTCAATTTGTTTTCTTCCTTGTGTCGATCTGCCGCACTCAAAAATATAAGTTACATTCAGAATCCAGCTCACAATCTACTTCCCTCCTTCGACATCTTCTTAAACGCATTCACACACCCCACAATCAGTGCCCCCTCATTAAACCTCTCTGGATACCTCTCCAACATCCATCCCGCCAACTCCCTCGCATTTTTTGCTCTCTGCAACAACTCCTCAAAAGTCTCAATATAAATCCTCGTCGCAGCAAGATGGAAGCTCCCATCCAGCTCACCCGCCCTCTTATGACCCGGAACCACCAATTCCGGTCCCAAAGCTCCAACTTTTTTGATAGAAGCGATCCAAGCATCACGTTTAGCTCTCGTGTCGCATTCCCCCAACATCTGATGTACGGTGCCATATACGACATCGCCGCAGACGGCGAGTCTGAGAGAAGGGACCCAGAGAATGGTTGAGGAGTGCGTGTCTGCTTGCCCAACTTCGATAGCGTGGAGGGTGTAGCCATCCAGATCGATTTCGCCGTTTGAGGGTAAGGGGCTTGCGAGCACGATTGGCTTCGCGATCTGATCCGGGAATTGAGCATCCCATGTTTGGGAAAGGAATTTGGGGGAGATCTGCTGCTTCATGTGCTCTACTGTTCCTTTTGTCGCGATTGCCTCCGCTTCTGGGAACTCTTTTAATAAAAGAGGGAGGCCGAAGAAATGGTCACCATGGCCGTGCGTGATGTATATTTTTGTCAATTTCTTTTTGGGTATGGTTGCTTTGATCCATGCTATCAGGTCAGATGTTTGAGATATCGTGATGGGCGTGTCGACTAGGATTGCTGAATGCGGAGAGTGAATTAGAGTGCTGCTTATGGGAGACCAGAGCCCGCCTGTTGTGCCGTTGGGTTTCTTCCAGGGAATGGGTGGGGAGACATAGACGTCTGCTTTGAGAGAAGACATTTGGGTGAGATCCTATTGAAGAGAAAATTAATTGTGGATGGGTGTAATAGTCATTCAATTTTTGAGCATCGATCGTGCTTATACTTTGTGCTCCTCATATCTCTCATAGCCGGCCTGACTTGATTAGTCAACTGGACCGAGGTAACTGAAGAAGTCAAATGATGATAAAAAAAAAGGGGGGGGTCACCAATTTCAATTTCGATGTTGAGGTACAAACCAGGCCTGGGTAGATCATTGCGTAACAGTATCCGTGGTGTACTAAGCCGCCGCAGATCTACGAAGTAAGTAGCTCGGTGGGGACGATGATACATCAGGTGACTGACACACTCTTCGCAAAACTCTTCATAACCTCCTCACAAGTAAAATATAACTCAGCTTCCTACTTTAGCATCTCGTATTCCTTTTCTTCAGAAATATTAATCGTGATGCCAGTTATTGCCTTTTTGGCCTGAACTAGAAACGTCTTGTCAGCATCTAGCTTCGTAAAGGACTCGCCTCTCTTCTTCGAATCCTTTGGCTCAATACTTTGCAAATTCTGCGAATTTTCAACATATATTACATTAGTAGGGTTGATCTAAGCCTAGGATCTTGACCTAGAGCAGTGAGTGAGGAGAGAGTAAGGTTCGGCATTCTGAAAAACCCGAACAAGAGCATTGCTAAAGCAAAAGCTGTCGCAGATTCCGGATAAAGTCCTCCAATTGGATTATCCGAACGCAGTACATCACGTACTAGCAGGATCAATCTCTTTCGTCCTGTAGTAACATCGTTCTGATGATTGAAACATAGTTCTGCATGCATGGTTACGAATTCTCTCCTCTCCTCTCTTCCATCTCTAGCATCGATGAAGGTTTTTACTCGTTCGTAAGTACGAGCCATGATGCTCTCCTTCTCGATGGGTAGATTAGGATTTTTGACATATGCCACTCGCCAATGATTTTGGCATCACCAGTAGAGACTGTGACGCATCATTTAATGAGGTAGACGATGAAGTTTAAGCTTGTGTAGGCCCTGGTGATTTGGGTAATTGTAGAGGATGTCTGACCCGATCGTATTTACCTAGGCTAGTGAAACCTTGGAATGAGGATACAGAGTCAGCGTGTACTCTGTGAGAAGAGACTATGGGCGGGGACACGAACTATGCAGAGCATTTCTTTGCACAGCACAATTGATACTATCTGTGCTAATAAGGTAATAGGCTCAGCAGAGAAGGTCTGCTTCGAGACTTACCAGCTTCTTGAAATCTATACTCTCATGCGCTATAACCTTCACGCGCTCCTCTTCTGGAGCAATATCCTCGATACCAACAACCTTCTGTCCGAACCTCATCTCCACAAAAGGGTAATCTCCCATTCTCGACACGGACTCGTCCATGCGTTTCTGCCCAATTATCAACAAACCCCCAGGTTCGTTTGGATTATCACATGTAAGCTTCAGTTGTGCCAGTGCCCTGTCGCGGAGTATCGCGCCGTACTCCTATTTCGTGATCTAGCAGTGCTTGCTCGACGACAGCCATAGGATTTGGAGTTTCGAGGACGGGTTTGATGATCAGTTAGGCCATTGCTCGAGGGGTTGGGAGGAGAGTAAGCTGGGATTCGAGGACGAAGAGTGATGAGACGGCCAATAGATCAGCTCGGGCAGTGAGGATATCTGCCTTGTCTAAAAGTCTGTTAGAATGGTTCATATCATTGAAGAGGAGTCTGCCTACTTCCGAGGCCATGGAAATCCGATGGGCCCTCGTTGTTGTACTCGGTGGTGTTATGATGCAGGTCGAGAGGATAGTGTCTACTAGGCTCGAGAGGAAGAGAAGAGAGGATAAGGAAAGCAACCCACGCTCGTCACCTACCTTGCAGATCTAAACACGCACTGTTTCTCGGGGTTTGGGTTTGCAACCACGATATAGATGTAGATATCTTTGACTTCGGTGGATTTGCTGGGAATTAGTAGCAGAGTGAAGTGAAGATTACACTGATAGCGGCAGCTTATCGGCACCTCGCTAAAACTTCAATGGTGGGGTCGTTAGGGAGATGAGGGGTGGGAATAGTGATTATGGAATGGGAAATATCTTCCAAGGAGATTTTGAGGTTCTCCAACATTTGTGACATGGAAAGTTCCACGTCATCTTGGTTATTGCTCAAACACTTCGCTTCCACGAATCACACGAAAGTTGTCCGAGACCGTCATCGACAGGCTTTCGAGAGCACGAATCATGGCGTGGAACCTCACCCCAACTTCTGCTTCGAGGAGACCGATAGAGACATCTACCATTAGGCTATTACTTCCATCTTGGATTGATGTCAACTCATGTCATGTTTCAAAGCGAAGTCTCCGTTTCAGCTATTGAGAATCAGAGACGCATAATTTTGCCATCTGCAGCACTCAAAGAAGCACGCAGAGTGGGATGCCAGATTAGACATGGCCCATGGACGAGCATTGTTGAATAATCGTTCAAAGCTTGCGCTAGAATATTGAAGCTATCACAACTTCATTCGCGTTACTAGCAAAATATTGTTTTGCCCTTTTGCTTGCATTTTTCTCACTATTTTTCTCGTCTGCTTATCGGGTAATATATGGTGGGAGAGGACCCATGGTGTATCTGTTAAATTTCAGATGTGAAGAATCTGTCCAGCCACATATATCTCATTGAGCATGGTTCCCAAGCTGACTTAATATCTTGGGCAAAATGTGTCATCGGACAGCACGCTGGAATTTTAAAGTCTTGCGCCAAGTGAACTGAAAGGTCGTCGCGAGAATGCCCCCCTTCGATTCAGTTGCCATCATTTTAGATCAATTGCCGCATTTGGTTTTTGATGTCTGCACTCCGCTAGACGGTTAGTGGGCATTGCTTGAGACGTTTCACTTTCACAAATACTTTCCCCTCAGTTCAAATTGGTTTTTAATGGTAAAGTCTTAGGTGATCTGAAACAGATCTCGGATTCTATGAACTCCAATCTCAATCAACTCACCTCCAATGATGGACCAATTGTAGGAAATACCTAAGTAAGGCCATGACCTTTGCCGGCATCACCGTCATCCTTCTTGTGGCTGAACTCCAAGCAACAATTTTCCTCAGCTGAAGTGGACGTGGAGTGGAATTTGTTGGCTTTTCAAGGGGTCGCCAATGCTCTTCAGCTTTTTATCGTGCCAAAATGGGAATGCCATTAAGCGTGGATATTCTTTCAAAAGGGGGATCTTGGTTGCCCTTAGAGCTGTAGTGAGTGATAGTAGCTGATCACGAATTTGTACTTTTGGTAGAGATTTTACTTCTCTCTCGTTTGAAAATTTAAAGTGACTGCTCGATCTTGATGCTGGATCCTGGTGCGGATCAAATGTCCTTGCGAATGGAATCAAAATAGGACAGTTTTGACCTTATTATAAAGGACTTCGAGATTAACTTTTCGAATTCTTTACAATATCACATCACCACTTTCGATCATCGTGCTTATCAAGAAAGGCGGTGTCGTCAGCGTTCCAAACATGGGTTTCTATGCTCGCTTAAGGCCACCGCTCTCCTTCTTAAGCGAGCTCGCAAAGGGCTTTTAAAAATAAAAATAAAAAATATCCTCACGCTCACGATAATAATAAAAAAATAGATCTAAAAAATGAAACAGACGCGAGAAGTAAAAGAGTTCAGCTCGTAACACGCCTACATCTCTTGTCGTCGGTTCGAGTGGGGGATTGCCCTCGTCATGGCGTGTGCAGGACTATGTTAACTGCTCGCGCCAGGTGTTAGTTTTCCCTCTGTATCCAACCCCCCTTATCCTCCGTGAAGCACAATTTGACCTGAACCACCAAGACTGGTGGCCGCCTGTTGTGCTCCGAGGTACCTTTTGCTTAATGAGAACTATAAGACGTTCGTTTCGTTTCGGTTGCGTGGTGGAGCTAAGGTGAGAAAGGGAGGAGGAAGCGGAAGCGAGGACTGGTGACGATTGATGGACGAGGATAAAACCTTATTATTGAGTTTGAGTTGAGGTCATCACTGCGCGTGCTTGGTTAGGGGATTTATTTCTACTTCTTTTAACTTTTATCGAGAGAAACGCGTCCTAGGTAGGGTTTTCCATCCCATCACATCCCTCGTTCCTGCCTCACTTATCTACAACTTCAATAACCCCCTTCGCTGCTTCCAATTAACTCCCCTACCAAACTCACTCCAGCAAGGAAAGTTCGACGGCGCGTCCTCCTCAGGCATAGCCTGAAAACCCTCCTTACTCGTCCCAAAAATGCTCGTCACGCACTTTTCCTTCTGATCCCTGCCAATCATCAACATCACTCCTCCCTCCCACAAAGATACAAAGAAGTCCACTCACCTCGCAGACAACACACGATAAAGTACCGCCGAGTCCATCTGATGTGCCTCCTCCACCGTGCCTGGGTTCCTCCACATCATACTCGTAGTCAGACACACCACCGCCAACCCACTGACATTCTCCGCGGTCTCCGACGCTAACTTCAACGTTCGGGGAAGAACTTGAGAAATTTCCGGTAGTATTTCTACGAAAAGAGGACCGAAGTGTTTTGAGTTAGGTCGGAGAACCAGGTGGGTGGTACGAGAGCTTGAGGTGTCATAGTGCTAGGGGAAGGGGGAGGGGCGCGGAATCGTAAGAGGACGGGAAGGTGAGGTGGGGTTAATGCTTATGTTTCTGTTTCAGGTGTTGGTGTTTGGGTGTTTGGGTGGGGGCTGATGGGTTCGTGTTTGCAAGAAATGCTCTTGATATACCGTCAGCACTGTAATTTGACTGCATTGATGGACCTCAGATACGCAAACATACAACTCTCTAAAAATTCTCAGCGTAGCAGAAGTCCTGCAATTATACATTGATACCCTTTGATGGATAGCTTCTAACGCGTAGATATGTTGGTGGAAAGCATCATAGCAAGAATCATGTCGAGAGTCATTAACCCAACGAGAGACCGATATTCCGATCATTGGTCATAAAGTGCCCCATGGCCAGGCTTCCACGCCGACGGGTATGAGGTGAAACACCCGGACGCCCAAAACGCCATACCCAGTGCCACAACGCCACGCTGAATCGCAGCAAAACAAATCACCACCCCCTTGTCCAGCTATTCCCCATTTCCCATTCCATGCCTCTATCCATTATCCCAACCCCACCTCTACCACCCCTGACCGATGACATGACTGTTCCTCATATATTCTTGTAGAATTTCCCCTTCAACCTCCCTCGACACTCTGACCTCAGTATCAACCCTTACAACCTCTCCTTTTTCCAGATCCTTCCCCTCTTCGCTTCCACTTTCACTACTACCCGTACTTGTACACCTACCACTTTCCGACCCACAGCTCTGGGCTTGTAAATCGGGAGTGTTGCAAGTGCTTAGATCCCCATCACCATCTGGGCATTTAAGCGCTGTCTCATCTATATTCGCATTGTCGTGTCGAGAGCGGGAAAGTGTGGAGCGGTGAATCGTGCGATTTTGGGATGAAAGTGTGTCCGAGAGGAAGAAATTTGGAACGTAACGGGCCCAGGAAGAGAAATTTTCGTGTGTCTGTCCAGGACCTGGGTTGGCTCTTTGGACCATATAGCGGGAGAGAACTATGCTCATTAGTCTTCCTTCCAGGGATTGGTGAGGGAGGAGAGACGTAGAAGGAGACAAGAGGTGAATAGGGTATGCGTACCAGGAAACGAAGCGCCTAAAGTATACATCAGGATCTCGATATCGGACATCATGACAAATGCAGTCTCTTGATAGAAGGCGTGGTTGCCTTCCTGAGTCCGGGTCTCGTATGCCCCGTATATTCCGATGGTACTTTAATCCCTTAGTTATTTTTCCAAATGGAATGAGAGTCCTCCAGCTTACCATGTGATAGTTCCTAGTAGGGTTGCACAAAAGACCATCTTTAGGATCCGGCGTTCGTGCGTTCGTAGCCTCAGGCGTTTGAGAATTTGGAGTGGTACACTCATGATAGCGAAGTCAATCGGTATGCTCACGCCGATCCACACTAAAACTCAAGTCAGCTGTTGAAACTCAACAATGAGCACTAGAGTACGAACGATAGCGAAAAATATCATAATTGATACACGAATCTGGCCAAACGCTCCAAACAAAATTGCTTAGGAATGGCTTGCAGTTAAACAACCATGAGAACGTCATCGTGAGTCCTAGACTGGAAATAAGGGCGCAAAGTCCATAGACCCAGTATCGGAGTGTTTTGTTGTGATGCGTTACTGAAGTAATTAGTGGTCGCATTAGGATCTGGTAGATGATATACATACGGATTTGGAGGAAGCAGAAGCACACTGACAACTTGATAGATGTCACTACGATGTAATATCCAACCCAGCCAACCAGGAACTGTCATTGTCAATGGAGTTCAGACAATCGGATGCTCAACATACATGCCAGTGCAGGCGTCTCCAGTCCTCTGGGACATTAACGAAAGGGAGCCCGCTCCCATACGCATTCGTACCGATCTGACTTGCGGTGAATGGAATTAAAATAAACTTTAACGCGTTAGTCAAGGGGCATCTTCTCATATCATCAGCGTTGGCATACTGCAGCAAAAGCCATCCACCTATCATCTCCACGAAACCGTTTGAGCTTCGACCATCGATACCATATTCGAGAGATGATCACAATGACTAGACGATTGTTAGAATAAGCGCTTCCCATGCTGTAACCGACGGAACATCTCGTGGAGACGAGACAGACAGTCGAGAGTATCTTCGAAAGAGCAGCCTTACATGATAAAGAATTGCAAACACAAATGGTCGCCAATTCCATCCGTTGGTGCCAATACGGGGTTGGGGCATTCGGGTTGTACTGAGCGACATAGTCTGTGCCATTGGTGGTCGCCCCCGAAAGGATCACACAGGTACTACTTGGAGAACATGAAGTATCGTTCGGCATCTTTAAGGCCAAACTATGGTCTTGGACCAGATCGTGAACCTCATATCAATATGGAAACATACGTGAAATCGAGGTCTTGGCAGCTCCGTCTTTCATGGGGAGGGAACGTCGTGATTTGTAGGGCGGTGACGGGGCCAGTACGTAGGGTATTAATATCACCATCCCTGTCAATGCGATAACGTGAGAGACCGGGTGGGTGGCCGTAAGCGACAGGTCGGGTCGAGGCACACCTGGGGACTCCTGAGGGGCACAACTCAGCTCTGAGTGGGCGAGCTTGTCACTGGACGTCCGCTCTCCGGGGATGCACCTGTCGATGAATGCGTGCAGACACTCTCGACCCTCCCATCGTATGCCTACGCGCTGTGGCAGCACCTCCGTCAGCTCAGCTCAGGCTGAGCACGTCAGGTCAAAGTACAACGTCTCTTCCATCCTCTCCGTCTGAGCGCATCATGACCAACAACCAGTAAATTGTGGCTTTCCTGGCGTGGGGGACCCCGAAATGATAAGCCAGTGAAGCCTCTTGAGAACGACGCACGACGGAGCAACGGAGGAGGGGCAGGTGGGTTGTCGCTGGTGGTCGCAACCGTCCCAACTGCTGGAGAAAAGAGGCTTGGAGACTTTGGGCCCAAGCTCCTTGTGCCGCTCGGCTCGTGGCGTCAAGCGCCATTCCTCATTGCGTCTGTTGCATATCGACGGCACGAAGTTGCCAAATCATATTGTCCGCCGGCCGCAGGGATCGGTGCGGTGTGCGCTTCCCAAGAGCTTGGAAAAGTGGAGGGGTCGGAGAAGGATGCGTTGAAGCAATCTTCACGCGATGCAGTCGCAACCTCCTTCCATTTCGAGCAGCGAAGCTCCGCAAGACTGTCTGCCCTTATCGCGGGACGATGGAGTGCAAATGCGCAAGCACATGCCGAATCTTCGACTCGCAGTGATGGAATGATCAACAGGTGACGGAGCGTGGAGAGCAGAAAGAGTCGGGAGATGAGAGAGAGAGAAAGGAGGAGGTGGCGAGGACTGGACTGAGGCTCGCGACCGAACCAAGGATGCGAGTGGATTGAAAACTAGCGCAATCACGTGACTAGCCCACGCGGCCTCGGCAACGTTGGAAAGCTCGAACCCGCGTTGCGTCTCCTGCCACTTCCCACTCAAGTCTTCATTGATGTGCTCAGCCCACCACGAAAGAATCACTTGAAGTCACTAAGTATTTGGCCTGAAAATCGTGTGTACGAATGCATCCAATGAAGACTGATTCAAGCTATGGCCTGGTAACCTTTTCAGCCGCTTCAGCTAGTAAAGAGGCTGTTTACATTGCCAACCTGCCTCTATTCGCTGCAGAGCATTTCATTGCTGCTGAGTACTTGATCCTGTCCAACTCTTTCTTAGTACCGGTTTCGAGGAAGCCTGTTGTATATCCAGGCGGAAGAACCCAGGCAGCTGAAGGAATCGATACCCAGACCGTCAGCACTCTTTATGGACTGAGTGGCTTTCAGCTCATCGTCAGATACATCTCGATCTCTATCCCAATCAATGGCTTCATTGGCTGGCTTCCACAATCTGGAAACTTTTCGAGACATGACAATGTTTGCGCGTTCATGTTTCCAACCAAAGTTATACCTTGGAGACGTGTTTTAAGGCCGTTTATTGCCATGAGAGGCTAGACGGTTAATTAAGTCTGTGCAAGTCCGAAAAATCATCTGCTGAGCTTTAAATCTGGCATTTGCCGCGTTATGAAATCCCTTGCCATCCTGATAAACGGTGCATAGTTGCCCGTGAGGACATCAGCCACCACCTTCTATCAATATTCCTACTGGTGAGCGAAGGGAATTGTGGCGCAATACCTTCGGAAGCCGAGATCCGGGCGCACTGGTCGGATATCTGTTATCCTATGACCTCCCTGTGGGCGATTGGCATTTTGTCGAAGCTTCATGAGAACGAAGAAAGTTTAGCGGAACTAGCCTAGATAAGGCTAAGCTGGACAATGAGATCTCTTTAATTTCCTTGGGACTATGGCCTAGTTCATGCACAATGGCGGTGTCTAGAAAACCATCTGGCTCGATGCTATAGTGACTTGTGGAAGGAGTATGAAGCCTTATTAAAGTTCATGCGTGCCCCACCTCTTTATTTCTACTTCTTATTTGTCAACTTTTCTTGCTTTTGAAACCTTGCCATCCTATACTCAGAGCTTTTACGAGTTCAACATTATCTGCTAACGAACCTGCAGACGCTTTTGCGAAGGCCATTATCCCAACCGCCAAGCAAAGCCTAGTAGCCCCTTTCGGGTAGAAGCAACAAGTAGTCTTCACGAACGACTTCGGAGGATCGAGATGAGAATGGTAGGTACCTACTCTGCTTGAGAACCTTCTCAGTCTCTTCGCACAGCTAGTTGCCCGTGATGTACGCCTATCCGCATATACACTCAAACAAACAAAGCGAATTCTCCCAATAGCTCTTCACCTGTGACTTTCTAGGATGGACAGCTGACGGGTCTGACTTCCATGCTCTCTCCATCCAGAAAGTCAAGCTCGCCGCCGCCAACACGAGCCCAACGCCAACCTCGCTACTGCTATCACACCCGCATTTTTCCTTCGATCTGTTGACGCTGCCTTCTTTGCTCTTGTAGGGGATACGTTTGGCGGAATATGGCCTATGGCCATTAACATGTGGGCATCCTCCAGATTGCCACGATATACCGCACTACAACCGATATTCCTAGATTTTGGGATCATCCGCATCTGTTTTCCAGATACCAAGCAATTCCTCGAAGTCAGGAAGAATTACCACAAGTATATCACCGCTGGTGCATCCTGGCGAGAAATTAGAGGTATGTTGCTAAAGAATGGAAAATGTGCATACACTACATTATCCCTATGACTTGGTTGAACTTCTACAGGTAGGTTTGAGTCTCTCTTACCTGAGGATCTTTATAAAAACAAGATGGGTAGCTAATGAGTTTGCACATGCAACTATACTTCTCAAGACTCCTACACAACTTTCATGGGGCAATCCAAAGACTTCCTAAACGCTGTGGCTCTAGGAGCCTTCATCTAGATGAAAGTTATCGCCTATAGGCCTTTCAAACACCCCTGTCTCCCATATCGTCGAGGTCACGAGACACATTATTCCCTCACGCACGAGCATCAACACCTCCATGCCTCATCTCTAGAATCTATTCCCCCATCTCTCTTCCTTCCATCCGAAATTAACCGACTAATTCTAACACTCTCCATGTCAGACGATGTAAGGTTATAATTAGCTACCCTCTCACAACTCCACGACCAGCGGCGCGCCATGATCATCTCTGCCCTCACCTCATCTCAGCATGCCTGATCTCCGCCTAGATCGATCCCCCCTACAACCTCAGGCCCGAAACCTCACCCTTCACCTCGGGATCATGATCTACTCCTTCCCATCTCAACGAGGTATCTCCCGTATTCTCCCAGGCATCAATCACCCATCAGTCGGTGAATTTGTTATCTAGTCCCAGTGCACACACAGATTGTGAATACTCGCCAACAGATAACTGAACGGTCCAGGTATTGGCTTAGTGAAAACTTCACCATGTGCTGTAACTGGTGAGAGTCTCGAGGAAGGAGAATGTGGGTTCTGTCGGTTGAGATGGGTTGATTCGATTTGAAGCCGAGCAAAGTTCGAGAGAGGAGGAGAACGGGGAAAGAGACAAGTGAGTGAGTATAGAGCGGTAGAAACAAGTTGCAGAAGTTCAATGCACACCATCTCTGCTTATAGCAACCTCACAAATCCCTTTCCACTTAGGAAGGCAAGGAAGGAACCACGACTCAAAAGCAATCACAAGAAGTAGACCCTTTTCATCTGGTCTCATAATCTCATTCATTCCATCATTTTTATTTAAGCCAGTTCCGTTTCAATGCCCAGTTCATTCATTCATTCATTCCTATCCTAGTATACAAAAGCCCGTCTGCTTGTTATGTTCGCAGGCTCGTCGCAGGAAATGTAACCTAGCCGCCCACCCATTCTTAACGCGCATGCATGCATGAAAACAAAGCCGTTATGCTTTCATCTCATATGTATTTATTATACAGTCATTACGTTTCATCCCAATCCCATCCCACCCTATTGCGTATCGTTTCATCCGACGTGATTCGATCCGATCAGAATGCAATCGATCATCCAATGTTGCTGCTCGCTTGTTTCAAATCTCATCGCTCGTGACTCGCTGTCGGGTATCAAATGAAAGCTCCATCTCCACTCCCCCCATCATCAAATGGCGGTGGAGGTGGCGGCAGTCCTCTCCCTGTGCCCTTCCCGTTGCCGCCTCCCCTGCCATTGCCACTAGCTTGGAATTTTCGTCTTTGCTCCTCATAATACCTCTCCTCCTCATCCCTGCCTATCGCCATCCCAATTCCCGCCTCTTCCTCTTTCTCCAATGTATCCCTTCTCGGGGGCGTCAGATCCCTCCTCGGCCCCCGCTCGGGACTTCCTCTCACCTGCCTGGCCTTATCCTCCACATACCGCGCATAATCCTCATCTTCTTCCTCTTCATCCTCATACGCTTCTAACGCCACCGGTTGCCGTCCTGAATTTGTATCCCCTTTCACGAGTCCTAATCTCTCTTCTTCCGTCGCGCCTTTGACGGCGGAATTATGGCTTCCTCTTCTCGAACTCAGCCCTTTCCGTATCATCGGACTCCGGCTCTGAACCTGGTGTGTTGGTTCATCTTGGGTCGGCACCGCGGCCCCTTGAGATTGTCCTTTCCGAAAAACATTCTGGAACGAGAACTGTCGTCTTGCGGAATGAGGCGGGGGCGTTGGTCCGACCGTAGGATGGAGACTGGAACCTCTACTTCCCGAGCGTTGGTCATCTACAATCGTGATGTGGCGTTCACGATGCTCGGCTTCTGTTTTCAACTGAGAAGGGAGTCCGTATCGTTGGTCTCCGCCGTCGGGTTCGTGGCCGTAGTAAGCAGTATCGCTACCGTCAGGTCCGACTTGGTAGGCTGGGATCGAGATCTCGGTTAGAGGGACGGGATGCATAGGGCTTTGAACTTGAGGCTGATGTGTGCTACGGCGAGAGCCTGGGCCGCCCATTATAGATTTAGCTCGAGTGAAGAAGCCCATCGTGGATGCGGTCCCTGGGCGATCTTCTTCATCATGATCCGAATCAGATTCTGATGGAAAACGTGACATGCCGAGGGGAGGGTGTTGTGTAGGTGTATAGACGGTAGCGTGAGTATGTTCGAAAGGTGGGAAAGGGGTTGTGTTGCCCCGCGATCGTATGCTTGGATTGGTACCAATCGTTGTTCTGCGTCTTCGTAAACCATCCCATTCGATTTGTTCGTTTTCTCCGATGGGCTGGAGATCTGCTTGCTTCTCTTCGTGTAACCTTCTTGCTTCTTGCATCTCCGCCTTTTGTCGTACGGTTGAGAACCGTCTGACAATGGCTGCTGCTCCACGGATAGCGTCTGCCTTGGGTTCTGATTCTGGCTGCTCTTGCTCGGCAATAGTTCGAACTTGATCAAGATCTCCTGAAAAGACTGCTGAGTCAGGTACATCCTTTGCGGACTTGGATAGCTGGAGGAGGACAACTCCAGCACAGATAACAAAGAATCCCATGACAACGGTAACAATGGATGTAACTGTTCCTTTGAAGCCTCGGAATAGAATAGCGGAGGTGATAATCGTGCAACTTGTAAAGTAAACGTAATATGTAGGCGTAACCAATGCAGCATTGAACAAATTCAGAGCTTTCTGTTTTGGCGTTAGTAGGTGATCTTCTCCGTAGACTGGCGGACTTACATTGAGATATATGATCTCTGTTACAAGTGTCGTTATAACGAAAACAAACAGTACGTAGAGGAACCACTGGTTGAATTGCGGTGTCCCTCCAATCTGAGCTACAATAGCAGCTCCAAGACCTTGTGTAGCCACCACACTCAGACCACCAATGAAGCTGCAAATCGACAGATATACCAACATCGATTTCTTCCCATATCGTGGTCCAGCCCAGAACGCCGTAAAGATAGCACCAACAATGATTAATCCGGCATAAATGAGGAAGCCAGGCGAGATAACAAAGTGCTGCATCTCCTGGATATTGGCTGCTGATGATTCTGATGGCGCATTCATAACGATAACCACGGACCCAATAATGCATAGAAAACACCCAACCTTCCCAACCATACTCAACCTCTCCTTCAGGAATATTGCAGATAGAATCGTTGTGATGACCACTGACAAGGCTCCCAGCGGCGTCACCAGGATCGCATCCACGAACGCATATGCCACAAAATTGCATATTTCCCCAATAATCATGAGCGTCATGCCGGTCCACCAAAAAGCGTTCTTGAGATATCCATATCCCTCTCCGGCCACTTCTTGATATTTCTCATTGGCTTTCAGCAGTCCCTTTTTCTTCAGCACAAACGATATTCCAATGAACACACCCGACGCAATCGCTAACGATATACCAATCGCCTTGTATACAGGAGGTCTCGACGCCGTCGCGGGGTTGCCCGTGCTTGTAGAGTTCGTGGAATTCGCTCTGGCGTATAGCAGATGCGCTGCCAACAGCGCATGACCTGCCTGATCCATAACGGCGAATTGCACGGCGGAGAACCGCCAGCGAGGAAGGGGAGGAGCGTCGTGAAGTGTTGCAACCGGTCAACAGCGCTCACCCAGCTACTATCTCGTCGTGATTCGTTTCGTGGGAAGCTCGACGGGAGGAGAGAAGTGTGTGCCGTGGAGATTTGTTGCGGGATGTTGATACGGAACTATCGTGAGGGCGGCATAAGATTTGCGAGGGTATAGGAACAAAGGTATAGGTGATAATTGACAGGGTGAGTGTGCTGATGTCGAATTCAGACTGTGTGCGGCGGTTCGGACGCTGGAGTATCAGAGTCGTGGATGCTGGTTCCTTTGAAACGATTGTTGTGGGAGGATACTGTATTGTTGTTTTGATCTGACCTCACCCTTGCCGGCAAACAACACGGCGCAATGGTCGAATTGAGCAGGATAACACACTTATGAATTATGTTCACGAAGCTGCGAATATGGACATGTAAAACATTCAAGGCTCTCTGGGTGCTGGAGGGAGCAAGTTGGAAGCAGCAGTGGCAGATGCAGATGCAGATGCAGGCGATATTCATCAGCTGCAGAAAGTGAGCGGTGGTTGGTTGTGGTTGGGTGTGGTTGTCGACGGATTCTGGACCCTGTTACCTCCCTAACCTCACTCGCTCGGTTGGCTGGCGACGCAATCGAGTCAACGAGGCTGTGCAAGATGTTGCAACTCAGAGATCCAGAGACTGGATCCGGCAATTTTCGGGCGTGTGCGTGGCGTATTGGAGCAGCCCGTTCTCGATGGCCAGCTGAGAGCTGCAGAATGCAGATACTGACTGCGAGCAGATCGAGGATATAGGATTGGATCCCTAGGGAGGCAGAGAGATACGGACGCTGGGAGCCTGGAGGCGGAGAGCAGGAGCAGTGAGGGCGTGAGTGAGGCTATAGAAAGGGAACTCGATATTCCGACACGATACGGGCGATGAGGCGACGATGACAGCGGTTCCAGGTATCTGCGTACCATTTGCCTTCTCGTACCTCAGACCGATGCAGCACGGCATGATGGAATGCTTGCTATCGGGAGGCAACTGATCGTGTTTCCCAGTTCTCCTCGGCCAATGGCGAAAGGCATACCGGATCTTGGTTTCGACCTCTCTTCCCCTGGTGCTGGTGCCGGTGCTGCACGCCGTTGACGACGGTCGCATCCCAAAATACATCCGCCATCCATGATCTGCGGAGAACCTCCTGGTTTGGAACCAGCACAAACTAGGACCCTCTCGACTCCGTCCCAGCAACCACACCCTATCGACGCACACCCATCCGTCGCGCGAGAGCTCTCCAGCGTCCAGACAAATGCATCTTGGAACCTCTCCCTGATGATCCCAGCCAGCGAACATCCAGCTGTTCCAGTCATCAGAATCACTGCGTCTGGTGCATGTCACGCTTTCAGAACATCGACAGCCCACCAACCAACGCTGAGACTATGAGACTACGAGGTATTGCGAGCCCCTGATGACTGTATCGTTCGCCAGCACAATTCACCCGCCCCCACAAGTTTCTCCTGCAACACGCACTGTTCGAGAAAACTTTTACCCTATCGTATATCGAACGTTGCTTTCTAGGATTCTCATTCATCCAGGCGCCTGCGTCCGAGAGCCCATTCGTCGACAATCGACATGACATCTCGCGCATCTCCATGTTTCGAGTTTCTGCTCGGGGGACATCAAACCCGTCTCTGGCGCGTGGCTTTGCACATCCAGTGACATTCTCTCTTTCTTTTGACACTTGAAGACCGAGGACTCGATTAGTTTGAGTGGCTCGGATGACGACGACGATGTCTGACTCGCCACTGTCTTTGATCGCGAAGTGGATGCTAGATAGATAGACTTATCGCATCCTTCGGAGGTCTTTAATAAGGTTCTAGATGCTTTTCACGATTATTCATGTTCATGTTCGTCTAAATCGAGGTCAACGGACGCCTCCACGAGGCTTTTTGGAGAGAGCCTCATGCACCTTATTCGTATTGATTAATCCTTTGCAACGCGGCCTTTTGAGATATGCGGGCATCAACATGTGGTTCATCCTTCTGTCTTGCAGCGCGCTGTATACTGTATTCGTTCTTACTCGCTCTGGTGCATCCAATGGGATTTGAAGGACGAGGCTCCTATTTGTGCTGACGCACGTGACTACTTCATGCTTGCAAATGCTTCATATCAACGTGAGATTTTCTCGGCATTTATTCAATGATTAATATTTCAACCCCTCAATTTGACGGCTAATAGAGATGCTTTACATTATATCCGAGACAATCTGCGTTCTTAAACTTTGGTCTATTCGTCCAAACATGTAAGAATAAGCTGAAGTCAGAACAGTCCCATGGGTGTCAGCGCCGTGAATTCCGAGTATTCGCAGATTTCCTGACATTCGAATGATCTTCATAGTACATCTCTACCTCGAGCGTTTCGAAGCTGTAGACGCCACGAGCAGACATTCTTGCGTCACGTGATTCATTTAGAACTCTGCTCCTACCTATCATTACCCCAAATCCTCCTGATAAAATTTGTGCAAATTTAGTACTTATAATCAGTGCTATTCTTCTGATTCACAACAAAACTTACTGTAGTTGCAAACTCAAGTACCAAGTACACCCACGTGATCTGCGCTACCAAACTAAAAATTATGCTTAAATAAACATCCACAACCTAGCGCTTTCTAAAGAAACCTCTCCTCTGATATGAATATTCAAGGCATTCCATTGCTTCTGCCTCCCTTCTCTCAGATCACTTATCTTTGCAATTACACAAAAATGCGCCCTGCCGACGATAAGGCTGAGGAGCTGAAAAATCAATATATAAGCCCCGCTACCTCTCCTGCTTCATCCATCTTGCTCCTGTCACAAGTCTTAATTCTTTCTCCTCTTGGGGACGCATACTATTCTATTCACTTAGTAGTCCCGGAAAGATTCTGTACGTGAAGATTATGGCTATTTGGCATAGAACCTGAATAGTTCAAGACTCGGAGGTTGGTCAAAAGGAAAGTTCCCGTAGCCTCGCGCGGCTCCCAGATCCCTCTAATCTGATAGCTAGTCCAGGCTCGAAGCCCTCGCGGCAGCCTGGATAACCCGTCTGAGTATCTGCCCCCTTCGTCGGTAGATTGATTGGTCAACTTTTCGACTAGGCATCAATAAATAGGAATTTTTCTTGCCCACGCCGACTTTGGCTCGACAAGCTTCAGCAAAACAGCGTTATTATTACCACGTCACGCAGTCTTGCATTCAAACTCGAGGCTTCATCATCGATTTGACACACAGTTATCGTTTCGAGAACGAAACAAAGGCCGACAGCCTTACCTACTGTGAAAACAACCTCACTACTACCACGTGACCCTGCACAGCCATACTGAACGAGACTTCTCAACCTTGAATGTTCTTGAGAATTGATTAACCCATGGA
This sequence comes from Phialocephala sp. D728, assembly GCA_003988865.1. Classification (NCBI taxonomy): domain Eukaryota; kingdom Fungi; phylum Ascomycota; class Leotiomycetes; order Helotiales; family Mollisiaceae; genus Phialocephala; species Phialocephala sp. D728. The sequence continues at coordinate 24,770 of QYAJ01000063.1, read as the reverse complement.
TAGGGATGGCATGGATCAGCAGCCAAAGAGGCGCTGGTTGCTTGGGTGGATAGGTGAACGAGATCTTGTGAAATCTCTCCAAGTGGGGTAGCTAATGCTTGTATTTAGGACCGTCTGCTCCAAGAGACAATGACCCCAGGCACCAAACGAACCGTGTTGCAATATTATGCAGAACTTTTCGCGAGCTGGATTCTGTGTTCCGAGCAGCCCTTCAGAGGGCCTGCGATTTGAAAAACTCGCCTGGTCTGGGTGGCCATTGGGATGACTGGAAATCAGGTATCGGCGTCGAAGAAAGAGACTTATCCGATCTTGATAGAATGATTACGGAAGACAAGACGAATCTGGAGTATCTTCAAGATATACAGATACTGCGCTTCTGGACACTTGCTATGAGTTTTATGGAATTCGAAGAGCATGGGTACCCAGGCAGAAGAACAGAGGACGGCAAATTCCCTGAGGCCTTTATATCGGCCTCCGGGTGGACCAAACACATTGATCAAATCGAAAGCATTGCTGCGCATCTGCCTCTCCAAGTACTCAACACCTCAAAGAATGGAACTCTCCAAGATTTGGACCTGTTCATAGGTGTCCATACAAAGATCGTGAAGCTGGAGAGCTTTTTGGACAGAACCTTTCGTCCTAAAATCGCTCTGAGTCCACGTGTTTCTTTTGCGTCAGAGATAGATCGTTTGTGGTGAGTATCTGATGATTACACTTCTATAGATTCTGAGATTCTTTCTGATGCATCTAGGCCAACCGATATGGAACAGATCCAGCCGTTCAGTCCTTCTGTTAGAGTAGCCAAAGCCTATCCAGGAAATCAAGCAGTATGTTTTCACTTCTATATCCTAGCATACAAGTCCTCTAACACTCGCAGTTCAACCTAAACCAAACGATCAATATCATTATCATTGTCGGTTTTGTCTCCGTTGCAAGCGGCATCTTGGCATTGTTTAGCTTCCAGAAATCACCCCAGGACGGTTCTTGGAGTGACGCAGACTTTTTCTCTCTCTGCCAAGGGGCCATACTTCAGATCTACGGAACCGTGATTATCATCATTACAGTGTTTTACCGAAATCCTCGTCTCGCAAAACAAGCATCGCAATGGGCGTGGTTCCTAGCTATCCTTAGTCTGATCACGTCTGCCGTGGCACTGCCTTTGTACGGCCTGGTTTCTCCAGGCTGGAGCACGATATTCGTTGCTCTGAGCGGTATTTTTCAGACCTGGATCTCGGTTATGTTGATGTTCATCGTGGCCGAATAACCTTGATTAGAGTGAAGGTCGGTCTTTAAATGGTGGTTGTCTACGAAGCTGGTACAGTACTCCTCCTTTGTGTACCTAACGGGGATATGAAGAGTCTTTAAACTCATTTACTAAATAGCTTTGCATTCCCAGGAAGCTTGTCGGAAAATTGCTCTGGGATGTTTTTTATCTCATGAACTTTGGTCGAAACTACTAGTGCGGGTACTTTCAGAACGCAAGTTCTAACGATAAAGCGAAAGGCGGATTTCGATGCAAATATCGACAGGCTGCTGCAGTGTCATTTGGAGAAATAATAGGTAGTTCTATTTCTTGCGTGAAAAAGCAGACACTCAAACATCTAAAGCTTCAAGACTAGTCTAGAATAAACAGTGATAAACCATAACTTACAACTCATTCCTGACTATCTTCTGCCATCTTATCGTGTTGCATATGTAAAGCTTCAATCAGGCTCTTTAATAGTCTATTAGGCGGGCCTCTCCAATCATTGTCTTCCAAGTAAGTGGCGCAAGCAGTCAGCCTTGCCCTGCACCTCACGCCCTGCACGGCGGGCCTCACGGCGGGCCTCACGCCCAAAATTCTGTCTCGCTACCTCATCCACCCAAATCATTCACTGATTGGCTATCGCCATCGAATAGCATCGATACTCGGCCTGCACGTGCCATGAGGCCCGCCGTCCCTAAGCATTATATAGGAAATCATTTTTGCCCAAGGCTTGGACTCGAAAATTGAACCTCTTGCATCGCTACTGATTAGCCTGGCAACTTAATTCTCACCATACTTGCCTAGTTGCCTTCAGACCCATTCATATATCCACTTTGCCTTCCTGGAAACGACATCAAGGAAGCGGACAGTCTAGCAGATCGAACAGGACTGTACTCGACAGTCTCGCCGCTATACATCACGTGATTTCACGCAACTTCAACCACACCCATTTGGCCGAGACTTCTCAGCCTCAACGTTTTCCTCTTGACTACCATAGTGCATCTCGCACTAGTTGGACTTAGTAGTTCTGGAAAGAATTCTTGTCCGGAGTTAAGAGTCGAGAGTCGAGAGAGTAGAAAGGAATCGTGCATTGTATGTATATCGATGAATCTATCTTGAGTTTGACCAGGCTAACTAACTTCTGGTGCATAGTCTTTCGACGTTCTATATCCGAAGCATTCGGATGTTACGCTAAGTAACCATTATCAAACAGTACACAGAGAGCAATATATGTACAGAAGGTTTGTATTTTGGGAGGGTTTGCTGAGATTTTAAGACTGATCAGTCTACAAGAGCATTAGACAACCAAAATGTCATCTATGACCTCAAGGAGCAGTTATATGGTCGAGCCCTTTCGACGCAGTCCACAAGTTAGTTATCTCTCGGTTCAACATTCCAACCAGTAAAACTCATTTTCTTTTAGCAACCCTCCTTGGATGAGTTGTGGTCATGCTGTGAATGCGACCATAGGCTACTCACGGGATCTCCCAACCACAATGCTGCGACACTATGGATTTGCTACGAAAGACCAGCATTCGCTCTCTGAAGCAAATTCTTTTTCCTCATAATATGCTAGTTTCTTTGATAATATGTCTGCCTTCTCGTTTTCGAAACTCTTTGCATTTTATTCAAAGTTTGATCCTATTTTTCAACAATGTTATGCCTTTCCTCGTTTTTCGTAAGACTTATTGCCGAGCATTTTAATTTTCTGTTTTGATATTCAACACTTCGATTCTTGTTGAATTTTCGAGATTTGTATTTCTTTAGCTTCTTCCCTTCGCACTTCTACACTTTATCGACAAAGAGATCCCTGAGGAATAGTGTCTTGTTTTTGACTTTCAGCGACTTAATGATGGCTTCCTTATACCTACTTTCCTTGGACCTGAGCACTCTTGTCCATAAACTGCTAACTACAGAAAAACGACAAAACTCGCAAAAAAAATTGCAAACGAGAAGCAACAAAACAAACCGCCTTCACCTACAGACCTCTGAATCATCATGGAGGCTTCCTTGTTCGACATATCGAGCATACTCGAAATAGATATATCCCAGCCTTTGGCATTTGAACTAGATGAAAACCCAGCCTTCACCCAGCAATCAACAAGCAAATACATCAGCGAATTGATCCCTAAAGATCACAATGATCCTATATGGTTGAACACGCAATTTAGCGAAGATTCTGATTGGTATCCACAGAGAGTCTTCCAACCTTTTGAGCCATGGTCAAGCCATGACCCTATGATGTTTGACAACTTGAGCGAGGACTTCGCGCCATTCAGTAACATGGAGCAGTTTATATCCCTATCAACGGAATCTCAACATTCCACAACTCCACCAGAACAGCAGCTATCTTCCAGTAGTTCAACTTTGTCAGGCTTGTCGCCATCGACTGCAAGCGATCAAGTGGCTATGTCACCTCTCGAGGAATCTCCCTCCTCGGTCCAAGCCCACGTCGTGTCTCCCCCGGTCATAGACTACGTCTGCAGACACTGCACCCGAAGCTTTACCAAGAAATACCTTCGAACGTAAGCCACACCAACCTTCTGTTCTGCACCGTTTCCTAACTTAAAGGAATAGCAAGCACGAAAAAATCCACACCAAACCAATTCAATGCCCCTTATTTCCGAGATGTCCATATCGCACAGCAAGAAACCGAGAGATAGCACGACACATGACGGCCCGTCATGCTGGAGATACACCTGCTCGGAACTATACGTGTTCTATGAGTGGGTGCAGGTATGAACAAGTGGGGTTTAAGAGAAAAGATCACTTGGCGAGACATGTGAAGAAGGTACATGCGAGATCAGGACCTTGAGCCAAGGTTTCGGGCAACCTCTAAATCTCTTTGGTTTGGGAATAAAGGTTTTGGGTGGCGTTTTTTTGTTTTGAGAGCAAGGATAGGCTAGGGATTGTGAATCATGTCTTTTTTTAATGCCTCGCATGACGTTAAGGGGCTTGCCGCTCTTGCTCGGGTGCTAATGATTTTTTGGCTCACTCTCAATTCAGCCAACTCGCTCGGGCAGCTTAGGTATTTTAATAGAATTACTTAAAAATTTACGCACCGTAAGCAACTCACTTAAACATCAAGTTACTCTACAGGTTTTTACTCATAGCTCCGAAATAACAAGATGATCAAGTGTGCCCTTCTTTAGTACCTTCTACATATTTCACAAAGCCCCTATACAACATATACCTTATCTCGCAGGCGGTAATGTTGAACCTACAAACACAACCAAGACAGCCGCATATGCCGACACAGCTCCAATAGCAACCTCAGGTGTCGCGGGTGTAAACACTGCAACGATGATAGCAAAAAGGAGTACTGAACCTGATGTCGTTGCCAATGCGGTAGCTCGGTCATCATGCAAGGCCATCAACAACATCGGTGCAACTAAGGAAATTCCACCGAAAATGGACATCCAAAACCGCTTTAATTGTGCCTGCCACGATCTCCTCTGACGCTCCTCCTCCATGATACGTTCTTTTTCCTCACGCTCTGCCTTGCTTTGAGCATTCACGTATCTTCTCTGACCACCAGGCAGATATGTCTCCCCATTTTTCAGAGGTCGTGGTTGGCACCGACTTCTCCAATTCTTTTCAATCACTTGCTTGTCTGCCATTAGCTTATGACTTAACGACTTTGCCGAGCTCGCAACGAACAGGTCTTTCGAAATATCATCATCTACCTTTGCTGCGTGTTCAACCATGAACTCCCAATCCCGGACGGCAGCGGCTATAATTGAAATCAGTCGATTCCTTGATAACGTTGCTTAGAGATTGCTCTACTCACTATATCTTGCTAGTACAGGCTCGAGACTCGCTAATGCTTCCTTAGTTACTATCCGGCCATTTGCACCAATTTTGCCGACCATATCGATGAGCTCTTCTTGGAACTTGGCAAGGATCATTCGATGCAAGCCTGCAAAGTTGACTCGCCATTCATCTCCCTCAGTATAACTTATCTCACGATACTCGTTAGACAGATAGTCAATCGTTTCTAAATATCCCATTATCAATACCAATCTAGGGCCTAGGCAGAAATGGGGCCAAAATACCAGGATTATTATCCAACTTAAATACCTCTTTGTTTGATCCGTTGTAATCTGAGTTGGCCATATTGTATACCAGCTACATAGACCTAGTTATTGACTTGTGTTTTTTCTCTCTGGAGTCGTCTCACTCAAGAGCAAGGCTTCCGTAAGCAGAAGACCTAAGGAGACCAGGGTCGATGAGGGAGCAGAATCACAATTACAGTAGCGAAGAGAAATCCAAAACCAGCATTGAATTGGTATAGAAGAGGGTAATCGAAAAAGTAGAAGGCGAGGGGCCGGGGGGGTGATCGAAACAATGGACACGCCTGACGAGCTGGCAACACATAAGTGTAACGGTAGTCACGTGCCTACCAGCCGCTAGCTCTACTTCTGTACTTAGATAGTTCTTCACCTCAGAGACTTCTTCTCTCCTTAGACGCACTAATAATAGAAGAATCTTCTAGACAAGAGCAGGAGACCTCAGACGTCTCCTTTTCTTGCGGCGAGGACCTCTACATAAGGTAAATGTTCAGGCTTCGAGCCTGGTGACACCATGTTCCAAAATCTTGGTTGGCCGTTGCTACCTATTCTAGGGTGCTTGCATCAAAGCCGAGCGTGATTCGGAAGCCTTGCCATAGAGAATCGGGTGGCTATCTCTATTCCCTGTCCTTTCTAAATTCTCGCGAACGAGGACCGGTACATTTGAAAAGTGGCGGTTCATTAGCTTAAGTAGCTGAGCCCTGAGCCCTGCCACAAGCAAATACCCGTATCGCTTGAAATGCGTCCATACAGCGCTAGATTCAGACCTACCGTTGATATCACAACTGAATACAGTATTTAGATGCGATATCTGCCCAATTCTGCGTTAGTCATTGTTTTATGCAACTGTTGTCCCTTCCGTCCTCGAAAGATATAATGACCGATGGGCACAAAAGAACTAGCTTAGGTGAGGATTTTGAAAAAATTATCCATACCAGGAGTAAAACTTGAAGCAGGAATAGGTGGCGTGCACGAGGCCTTTTGGCGCACATAAAGGAGGTAGGGATTGACGAGAAAAGACACATTTGGTATGCTATGAATGAGACTAGCTTGGCAAAAAGACAGAATTAGTCAGATGACTTCAACAATCTCTTTATATCCAATTTTGGCACCACCAACTTTTGGAACGTCATGACGAAGGCATCCTTTTCCGAGTAATTGTTGAACTCGTCAGAGAGGCACGATACTACAGCCTCTTAATATGCCGAGCGCATGCGATGTCCCAGTCGTCGTCCAGCATCTCCCAAGAGATTCTTTCGAATCATGCCGGCGGAAGGGTTCTTCAGCTGTGGATTTCTTCTGCGTAACTCCATGCAATTTCGCTATACATGCCTCTTGCTGGTTCCCAAAGCCCAATTTCCAAAGTACGATTCCAAGTGAATAATACTTCGATCCTCACCTCGTTCGCGTGTGTACTAAGCTACGGCACGTGCGACGCCCTGCCGTTCCTCACCCTCGCTTCCCCTCATGCTCACCGATACCCCACCACAGCCTCACCTTTTACTCATTTCCATTACCTGTCTCCTCTGCTCATCCCTATTCCATCCTATCCCATAGTTCAACCCTGGTCATCCTTAGTCTAGTGTTGGGCTAGTAGCTACCCTCGCAGGTACTATTCTCTAGCCAGTCAGCTTGTAACGAGGAGACCAGGGGCTCTAACCAGGCTCCCGGAGGCAGAATAGGCCCTTAATATATTACCCGCGCAGATCCATATAATTCGGTGTCTAGCGACCTTCTGCTTACTGGGAAATCGTTCCTGATATGTTGATCCTTTTTCGTAAACGAGATCATAGCAACTCGATCCGACAAAGCTCGTATTATGTTGTTCTTTCAAAGTTTGAGAGATAAAATCATGACGAGTTTCTCTACTCGGTTGCGATCTCTCTGTTTTCTCTTACAAGAAGACAATTCAGTAATGGTCACGGCTTATCTTCGCTATCGAAGATCCCAATAAACAATATGCCGGGCCAATCGGTACTTATTATATATGCGGGGTTTAGGAGGATTAAACGTGGATAGATTAATTATTATATGTTTACGATGTGCCGAGCATAATCCGGGGTAAAACACCCCTGGTCAACTAGTCAACTCGATTGGGCACCTATAAGCCTAAATTTATATCCACAGAATTCATCTCTAATGTGAACAATCCATCGAACCATATCCCTCTCAATAGATAATCTGACAGTCAACCTTACACTTATAATTACGTGCGTGCATCAAGTCGATCGCCCTTGCTCCGTCAGCAGGTCCCATAGCACAAGCGATGACTTTCAGCCTCTTTAGTGAACCCCGGTGACTCGGCAATTAATATCTCTTTGCGGTGCATTGGTATATGCGTGCCGTATATCCATGAACGTCGAATAGTATTAGAAGGATCCCCATCCACGAATGCGGCGCCTGCAAGAATTCAGACGAGATTTGGCAGGAACATTCTCGTCCATATATCTATGCTGCAATTGAGATCACTGCCAAGATGTTCTTCTCAGTCTGGGTTCTAATTTTCTCTGTCCTCACTAAAGTGAGAGCAGATCCAGCTAAAAAGCCGTTCAGTCTCGAAAGGTACTGCCCCCTTAACTTCAAACTACTCTCCCGAACGTCGAATTAACGGAATTTTGGTCTTAGGAGGACCGACGGCCCATACCCCCTTGATGCGGTAGACAAGCTCCAGGACGCCAGCTTGGCGAAATTTGAGGCTTATCTCGCTAAGCACCCGTCTAAGTCAAATTGTACTTTAGAGACTGCGGTTAGAAGAATGGAATGGTAAGAATCTCATTTTCTAGTCCTAGGCCAGCTATAAGCGGTTCATTTTGCGGAGCCCAAAGGTGAATTCAGGCTAACTCGCCATAAAGGAGTGATCTACCGGAAGCGCAGAGAAAGGAATACACCAAAGCTGTACTCTGCCTCCAGTCCAAGCCCCCAAAATCGCCCAGGGACCTGTACCCAGGTGCTTTAAGTCGTTATGATGATTTCGTTGCAACACACGAGTCCATGGCTATGGAGCTTCATTCACAAGTAAGTTCAGTCTAATTTGAATACTTGAGAAAGCCACTTGCTAATGTCCATGGCCGAAAAGGAGCATTTGTTTCCGGCTCATAGACTGTTTATTTGGGCATATGAGAAGGCTCTGAGAGAAGAGTGCGGCTATTCTGGCTACCAGCCTGTGAGTTTATGATTGTAGTGAAATCCGCACCATAGCGAATAGGGTTTCTGACGTGGGAAATTAGTACTGGAACTGGGGCCGCACTTCTGACGACCCAATCAACTCACCGCTCTTCAATGGCAATGATTCTAGTATGGGTGGTAACGGCCTTCCAAGTGTCTATCCTGGGGTACCTGCAATGGGCTTCACAAAGCCATATGATATGATCCCATCAGCTGGGGGCGGCGGTTGCGTAACTGAAGGGCCCTTCAAGAAGTGAGCAATTTATATTTTCTTATTTGAGCTATAAAAAGCTGATATTTTGCAGCATGACTGTAAGTCTCGGACCCTTTGGGAAGATTGTCTCGAATGTTCCAGATAATCCCCGTTCTGATGGTTTCGGCTCCAACCCTCGATGCCTGCGGCGTGATGTCAATAAGTACTCTGCCGCCGTGACCGCGGCCAACTATACATATGCTCTTATAACGGAAGCCAAAACAGCAGACGAGTTCGAGGATATCATGCTGGGAACGCCTGCCAAAAATGACTGGGGTGTGCACATGGGCGGACATTACACTATTGGCGGCGATCCAGGAGGAGTAAGTCTTTCAATCCGTTAACTTTAATATTCTGGCATGTGGTCCCTAACATTCTTTGAATTAGGACTTCTATTCATCTCCAGGCGACCCCGTCTTCTATTTGCACCATGGCATGATCGATCGCATCTGGTGGATTTGGCAAATGCAAGACCCCGAGAACCGTATGAATGTGCTCCCTGGAAATGCTCCCGCCAACGATACTGTGAACCTTAAGTGGACCGCTACACCAGCAAATACGTGGGATATGTTGACTAATATTGGAGGTAAAGACGGAGAATTTTGCTATATCTATGTTTGAGTTGCAATTCATAGCTATACCTACTAGACTACATTGGGAAAATGTGTAACTATTCATCTCTAGGCATTGCTGTTGCTGTATAACCAGGATCCCAATAATCTCACCCATTAAACGTGAACTAAGTGTTTGGAAAAACTGTCCATAGGGAGGGGAAAAAGCTCAAGGAGGGATCTAGTCACCATCTACTGACTAATGAGGATCTTCTTGCGGGGCGATTCACGTGACCTGAAATCATGCTGAACAGAGCACTGAATTGACTGACTAGAGCAGGGCTATAGGGGATTGGTGCGCTGTATATACAAGCCTTTCAGGGGTCTTAAAACCCTAGAGTACAGTGGCGACGCCCTAAAATATAGGCCTTAGCCCCTGTAAGGCTAGCGCCTACAGTCGTGATGTCTCCTACAATTGCAGGGTCCACTCTAAGAGGTAGACCTCAATAGTATGGAAAGTTCCGTAGCATAACAAAAATATTTGAAAATTCATAAAAATAAGGCCAAGACTTCTTGAAACGTAGTTGCTAATTCTTTGAAAATTGCTAGGGAAATAAGAACACCGAGACCAAAAAAGGGCATGCTTCGAGAAGGGGAGACGCTGGAAACACGAGAGCTATGATATGCTGCCACACGCTTAAAAGAGCATGGGAGTAATCAAAGCATAGAGTGACGTCCTATTTGTTATTGGTTTCAACTTCCATCAAAGAAAATCACTGCAGAACTTATTTTGACCCGTTTTGATCTTCAAGGTTCTCCTGACCGTGGTGATAATAGAGACTCCCTTGGCGGTAACCTACCCCCGAGGAACATCCAAACAGAGCGAAATTGTGCTATTTTGTGCTATTAGTATATAAAAAATGAGAGGAGCAATGAAAGTCCGAGAGCAGCAGAATGTGAAGAGGATGCAGAATTGTTTGTTTGAAATATGTAATATAAGAAGGTATATATGATGCACATTTTTAGACTCTGAGAAGTTTCTTTGTGGAGACGAAACCACATCCTGTCTTTCCTGCTTGGGTTTGGGCTCCCAAGCCAGAGCAGATGCCAGAAGGTCCTGCGCAGCAGGTACTTTGACAATCCGCACCACTCAAACACTGACCGCCGATGAACTGAGTTCCCTTTCCATTCCCCACATTCTTCACTCCTGCTGGGTCAAAAGCCGGACCACCCTTTGACGCCGACGACGCCGCAGCAGTCGTGCTCTGTGCCACCGCCGCAGACGAGCCGGCACTCCCCGCAGCCTGCGCACCAGAGTTGGATGATGATGATCCAGAAACAAATCCGCACCCCGTCTTTCCAGCTTGAGTCTGCGCGCCAAGTCCAGAACAGATCCCTGATGGACCAGCGCAGCACGTACTCTGGCAATCCGCACCACTCAGGCATTGACCACCGATGAATTGCTGAGCAGCTCCATTCCCGACGTTTTTCGCGCCAGCTGGGTCGAATGCTGGTCCACCGTTTGCTGGAGATGTTGAAGCTAGGCTCGTCCCTGAAGAAGCTGCAGCCATAGTTGTACCGACTGGAACAATGCTCAAAGCTGAACTTGCAGCTCCTCCAGCTGTTCCGAATCCGCAGCCGGTCTTGCCGTTTTGTGTTGAGGCGCCGGGACCAGAACAAATTCCTGTGGGATTGGCGCAGCAGGCACTTTGACAGTCGGCATTGCTAAGGCATTGGCCGCCAATGAACTGGGTCCCGGCACCGTTGCCGACGTTTTTTGCACCGGCTGGGTCGAATGGTGGAACGGCAGCAACGAGGAAAGAGACTGGAGAAGGATTAATGTCTGATTACTAACTCGACGAAAGGACGGTACTCACGGCTGAGGAGAGATGCGATTGTGAAGGCCTTCATGTTTGTAGTCGTATGGTTGAAAGTCGAAGATGATTAAAGTATAATATTTTTGAAGATTCTGAAATGTCGAAGAGATATTGAAGATACGGCAAATACTTTTAATGAAGGAATGTGAAAGCACCGGGCTTGATTTTGAGATCTTAGAAGAAGAGAAGACTTGATAGACTTGCTAGTGATGAACAAGAAACAGGAAGCGGTAGTAGATCTTATATTCTTCCATGATCTTCAACACGAGGATCACTTTCCGCTGAAACTGAAGTGTGGTAAACGGATCGCCCGAAACTGGAGAAGATGCCCAAAACAATCGTCCGATCATTATGCACAGCACGATATCCCAGTCCTGATCTTCTGTACCGAGCGGAAGGCTGCCATCTGAAGCCAAAAACTCAGCCACGTTTGATGAACAGATGGGTAAACTTCAGATCAGTTTGCGCGATACTAGCGCGAGAGGGCGGCGATGCTGCTGTTTGGAGGGATTGCGCTCGGCCCAATACAAGATTTGCACCAGATGGCGCTGACTTGGCCGAACTCCTGTATCAAGATCAGATAATTTCCGTGATTGCACTAATTGATCGTGGTTTAGCGGCGCCTCCCTGTGTCGAAACGGTGATGGTGCAACGGGGAAGCCTGTGATGTTGCGTTTAAGGTTTCGTGACAGGGGTCTTCGTCTCGGCATGGGTTAAGCGAGGGCCTCCAAAGGGGGCCACCCCGCGGTAAGAGACAATATTATGACTTCGATGCCGAACGAAGGGCGGTGATGGAAAACGTAATACAAACATGATATAGGATGGCTGGGTCGAAGTCCGGCGTCCTGACCCCTGAGCCACCATTGAATCGATGTGCAGCTGAAAAACTTCAGACCGCATCAGGTCACATGACTTGGTGGACCCCTGTGCAAGGTCATTTCCATACCCAGATAGTCATCCAATTAGCATAGCCTACCCACTCCCTGAAACAGACGACTAGCAAGGAGATCCTGCTGTGAATTGACAGCTACACAAGCTGGGTCAGATTCCAATCGTTCACTTACTTAAAGTGAATTCAAACTTCCTACCTAGGCATCCGTCTTGAAAACATCTGTTGTCAGTTTTGCTCAATCAGCAAATACTTGTTCAAGAAAAGCTACCAACTCTGGCTGTTGGGTTCAGAAAGCGATTAAATTTCGGGTTGGTCTTGCCTTTCATGGCCATGCGCATTTTAGTCACATGACCTAGATTTCGGCAGGAGCGCATCCCCATCACCTCAGAAGCCTTTTCTGAAATGTTTCCCCATGAAAGATATCTCTCAGGTTGGTTGCATGTCTGTCGCTCCCCGAGGACTTAGTCGAGCTCAAAGTGTTGGTACAATCGTGACGTATTCAGCAGACGGCGGTGGTGGATTAAGCGTGGTATTCTAACTCGTTCGTGGGGCAAGTAGAGATCATAACTCTTGCGACGGGACCCAGAGCATAAGATCTTGACGACCATCGCTTAAAGGAGATTTTTCTAAACAAGTGGTGTGAAAATTGATGATGATAATGAGGGAAGAAGAGCTCCAAACCGCAATTGCAGACCGGCAGAAACGCGCTTAGCCGTCCGCAGCCGCAGTGTATGGCGGAAACTATCCTTCAACGAGTTAGTTTCTCTTCATTCTCTCAACCGCACCCCAAAAATGACAGTCAAAGATCATCCTCGTACGATAGCATTATTAATGTTGGAGGTAAAGTAGATGACCAGGAACGAGTATAAGTATTCTCAATGATCCTGTAGTTTCATTTCACTCAGTTTTCCTTCATCAAATCACATTCACATCTCTCACAAATTCAATTTTACCATGTCGGCTCCAGTCGTTCTTGTCCTCGGTGCAGGCCCCAACATTGGCGCCAGCGTAGCCAAAGCCTTCGTTCGATGCGCAAGGCTACAAGGTAGTGCTCGCATCTCGCACTTACGAGAATAATTTCAGCGCGGAAGGTTATCTTCAACCACGGCTTGACCTCTCAAAGCTAGCTACTGTCCTAGAGATCTTCACCAAGACCAGAAACACTTTCAGCATTCCGAGTGTTTTTGTACACAATGGTATGTCTTTCACTCTCCATAACACGATGTATCTTCACAACAGTCCTGACGATTTCTGCAGGGTTTTCCTGAAATTTACTCGACGAAAAAGATCCGCTTGCCCAATTGTCATTAGAGCAAGCAGAGTATGACTTCGCAGTCAATACAACCAGTGTACTTGTTGCTGCTCAACAAGCTGTGTTGGGTCTCAGGGAACTGCCCGCTTCTGCTTCAAAGACTTTCATCTACACTGGTAACAAGCTGAACGTGATGGCGATGACAAATACCATCACTTTCGGGATGGGCAAAGCGGCTGTAGCGCATTTGGTCAAGGCTGCTGCGCATGGATACAAGCCCATGGGGTATAAGTAAGTGGTTTTCTGTCATTGTTCTGAGTTTGACTAGGGCGCGGATCACGTGCTAAGTCGTCTAAGATTTTATTATACTGTTGAGAGATTGAAGGATGGAACACATGCTGCGCAAGCTATTGATGGCTCAGGAAGGGGAAAGTTATATCTTGAACTCGCTGAGGATAATGCACAGCGAGAGTGGCATTATACCTTTGTGAAGGAGCTTGGATATGTTGACTTCAGCGAGCTCGACAGCAAACTTCCGTGAAGAATGTGGTAGTTGTGCTTTTCATCATGTCTAGTGATTGTCAATGCATCCATTATCAAGGTAATCCTTTTGCGTAATTTTTTAATACTTGATCCGCAATGAAATCATGGTATGTGAAGTCGTGCGGCTGGACTTCGGGCTGCTGTGCCACGTTTTAGGGAACACTACCCCTCTTTTCCTACAGCATCATCAGTGCTCAAAAGTTTTAGAGCATCTTCAACTTAGTACATCTGATAGTTACAAAGACAGCACTAGGTTCTTCGATATTCCTACACATCCTTCATAAAGTCAAAATATCTCTTACCTCATTCTCCAATCTTCTTGCCGACTCACCAAGAGATTCGGCTCTTCTCGTTTAAATCCCGCGTCCACCAGTCCTTTACTTACACATGCACCAGCGCATCGCACCGCGACTGTCTGAGCATAACCCCGACGAACTCAATTGTGACTCTCGCAAAGTTCTCATAGTCTCATTGACTTACGCCACACTAGAGTCGGCAACTTGCAATTGTCAAGTTGCCAGGTGACATTTTCGCAGCACGCTCGAAAGCAATCCCTCGACTCTTTCGAAGTTGGCAACCTTTACAACGCCAACTACAGGTCCTGCTATATCAATTTTCATCGCTTTCAAAATATCCGCGAAAATGTAACTATATCCTTATTTGGACTGACTCGAAGTAGAATGCCGATTAAGACTTGGGCCACTTGGTTGAGGGGTGATTTCCAGCCCCGGAGCGAACCCCTGTAGTCTTAGCGAGCCTTCCAACACTGCTCAAGTTGGAGGATCAAAAGAATTTTAAATCGACAAGATGCTCGCAATTGCAAAATTCTCAAAACTTACTTACTATGGACAAGCCGAATAGAATGAGGCAAGCATTCTCCATTTGTTTCCAGATTCAGTGGGAAGAAGTTTGAAATCCAGCAATAACAGCCTGTAGCGGTGTCTTTCCCGAGATTTTATGAATCGGCCGTGCACGAGGGCGAGCAGCCAATAGGCGAGCGAGCATCAGATCGAAACCAACATTTTACGGCCGAGGTGTGGACCTACATGCGGACCAACATGTGCAGATTCATGCCTGCTCCAGATGAAGGACTTAGCGGGCGCTTACTGCGGCACGGCGGTCCGCCCCTGTCGACCGCCAACTTTCTCAGGCTGCAATAAGACTACAGTTGCGACTGACATCACTTCACATGGTGAGTCTGCCTCAGAATACACTGTTTTATCCAGCTTGTTCAAATCTGCAGTCATGCCAGTCTCTCCTATGCGGAGATCGCTTCGGAACCAGGCTTGGCCCGTGAACAATCACTCGAAGAGAACACTCTTCCCACATCAAAGAGGCCTATCATCATCTTCAGACGAAAAGTTGATTCAGCTGTCAACTGTCAAAGACCTACCTGTCCAGCAAAATTCACCTCCACTTCGGGTATCATTCTCAAGATATTCTATCTTCACACCCCTAATTCCAACGACACTCGTAAGCAGCTTCCTCCTCGCAGGCAATATTCGCCAATGGACTGTTTCGGTAGAAAATTACTATATCGTTGCTTCCAATAGAGCCTCGACACAACTAGTCGTTCAAGTTATCGCCAACATTCTCGGATTACTGCATGTCACAGTAATGTGTATGCTGATCAACTACTCTACCCGTCTACGGCTCGCCTCAGTCCCAACCTCTCTCGACGCTTTACAGTTCTGGAACAGCTTGCTGTCCCGAAAACTCGATTGGGCACTGCCAGTTCACTTTCTGGCAGTTCTGCTTGCTTTCCTTGCGGTTTGCATTGTTCCGGGTGCTGTATGGGCAGCCGCCCTCACTCCCGTTAGCGTGGCAAACCTTTACCTAGGGATGGCCGCTCTACCCTCATATTCAAACACGACACTTCTACAGCAAAATTGGACTGATCGTTTGAACTTGCCTTCAGTCGTCAATAGCAAAGGTGTCTTCGCATACAATGTTGGGGAAACATACCTTGGATCACTTCTATACTCTGCCTCTACCGCCACCACTACCGACGGCAGCGTTCGCGATCATGCAAAATTTGATCATTCGCGCTTCACTTACTACGGCAGATCCTACGGTATTGGAGCATCTGTCGGACTCCTCGACGATTCTTTCACAACGAATCCTCTCGCAACCCAATACACGTTTCAGGAAAATGGTTATTCTCCGATAGTCTCGTGCATTTATAACATGAGCTCGGCCTTTCAATTGGGAAATGATACCGTTGACGCGCAAAACGACATGCTATTCGTTGCCCAAGGACATCTCCCCAATAGTGGAACGCGAAACGAATGGTCTCGGTATCCTGGCTTTTCTACCAATGCAACGGTAGCAATCGGAGTAGCTACCGATCCGGACGCAGTGGGTCGAATCATGGGTATCGCTTCAGGAAACATGTATCCCACGCTCAACAATACTCAATGCACGATCGACTTTCAACCAACTCTCTTCAACGTCACCGTCAATATCGTAAATCGCAACATCACCGTCACTCCAGTCAATGGCAGTGCTGAGGCTACCGACATCGAACCCAGCGGCTTCTTGACATTTCTTGCAACCTGGCAATTCACATTGTTAGCCACGGACCAAACAAGCTTATATTCTTCACTCGTCGGCAACTCGTTCAATGCCAGCATTGCAAATTATGTTACTTCAGTTTCAAAGGCGAAGAAAACTCCACCAAATGCAACTGAAGCTACGTTGGCGGGCTTGACCAACTCCGTCACTGCCATGGTTGACGACATTCTTACCAGTTATGCCAGTGCGCAGATTATGGTAGCGAATAACACAAACACTGTCCCTGCGTCTATCACCGTCAAGGTATTGCGGATAGGGGAAGGACAATATATTCTTGCTATTGTGATCTTCAACGCAGTTCTTTTTCTGGTGGTGGTAGAAGAGGCTGTTCGAACACGTGGGTGGAAAACGCTCACAGATTTTGACTACATGAATCCAAGGGATCTGCTCATTGGAAGCTCAAGAGGTGGTAGTGAACTTGCGGAAGTTGTCGATAATTTGGCAGATGCATATAATGATGGCTCGCCCGAAGTCTGGGATATTACAGCTCATAACGTCGGACGCATACGGATTGTGCAGGATGGTTCGCGGATTGTCTTATCTGGGGAAAGCTAAGACTAGCTGCAAATGTTTTCAGAAGGAAGGTTGAGCGTTGGGATCGAAATCTGAGCAGGTTGAAAGAGTTGGAGTTGATGAAGGACGGATCTCACTGATGATAATGAATTATGAAAAGGTTTAGCTGGATCTCAACCAGCTTCATAGCTCTTCGTAGTGTGAAATAGCTGCCAGGATAACTTCTACCCTTCTATTTGCTTGCGCGAGAGACTGAATTAATAAGCAAAGGATGTAGTTATACACCTATTTTCCTTTCTTCACATGTCTCTCCAGTGTTTGTGTTTCTGCGTTTGTGTGTTTAGGTACTGATTCAAATATTTCGCTCTCCAAGGAGATTGATCACGGGCTCAATCACAATTGCACGAGTGTTAGGTCTTGCTGTTTTTACTAGAAACTTATTTTCATTAACGTTTATCCCTGCGTAGCGGAAAACCCTACGTGCCGGAAAAAACAATAGGTACTGCCTAATGATTTGAGAGCTGAAAACTCAGACTATATACACGTCCCCTAATCACATGACTTAGCCCCTGAAACCTCAAACAGCTTTGCGCCCCACCACAGTACTTTAACTTTAAGCATTTTAAAATTTACGTGCACTTTAATATCTCTTATATTTTCTTTTTAGTTATATTCCGTAGCCACTCCCTAATACCCTAAACTCCTCCCACTAGAAAATTACTTTCGCATTATCGCCCTTACGCTTAATTTGCAAAAAGTCTCCTTTTATAGCGTAATAGACTTCTTCCACTATAGCTCTACCATCGAGCTTATACCATCCCTAATACTTATAAAGGAGTTTTATTCGAGCTTTAAAGTCTCACTTTTATATAGAGAATCGTCATTAGCCTTATAGCTGCTATAGCATGTAAATTTAAGTAAAGTTGCCATGCGAATCAATACCTCGAGTCGAAGCGACTAACTATTTTAGGTTAGAGCAAAACGACCCCGCACCTCTTATAATATTTGAATAATTCCGACGTGATTTCGCTTATATAATTATTTGCCAGGCCTGTAGCTGGTGCTCGACCCATGTGATAATGCTTTATAAACGACCAAGGTTGCCGCAAAAACTATATCTATCCGATAAACCGACGAGTTCCCGCAATAGTAATGCAATATAATAATAAAGCTTATAATCGGCTTAAGCAATAAATAATAAGAAGAAATTCTCAATTTCGATATTTACTATTTCTATATTTGCGAATGGAATATTATTGGAAAGGCAAATCGTATTACTTTTAACACTTCTAGTAATCGATAAATCGTAAATAATATTTAATTTTTACAATATTAAATTTAATCGAATAACGCTAGTGTCGAAGGGCGAGGTCTCCAAAGTGTAAAAAACCCAACTATCTGTCTCCTAGGGCAGGAAACGAATACCGTTCCGTAACTCTCAGTATGTGAATATAAACGAAGAAGGCCGTAAAATCGTAATAAGGTAATAATCAATTGTTGGGACGTAAGATCAAGCTCTTAGTCAAGAGTGCCAGGGTCACGTGACCCCTAGCTAGCATATAAGGGGAGCTTCGTACGAAGCTCTCTTTTCCTTTCGGCGTACAAAACAAGAGGCACAATACAGCATATATACTAGGTGCTAAGTGCCACACCTCTTTGTTACCATTCTCCCGACGAGTTTTACCGACATCAATAATCGTCAGAATCAGTCAGAGGCACTCTCAATAGCGAGGAGGCACAATAATCAGGAATCAATCGTCTGTATTCATACTGCCAAAGCTGCCCACTCTGCTTCAGAGAGAGAGGAAGACCCCTTTTAGTCCAAGTCTCGGCCCAAGCCAAATCCCTGAAAGGGGACAGTTCTTGTAAGAACTGTAAAATACTGTACAGAAGTAAAATGAATTCTCACCCCACCACACTAGCGCTATAAACTAACGAGTTAATCGCGGTAATTAAAAATAATATCGTTAGAATATAAAAATCTTTTAGCGAGATTAAAAAAGTTTCATAAACGATAAATTTAAATATATTTTACTATAAGGATTACTTTTCTAATAGAAGAAATTTAATTTAATTAGATTGAATTGAAATACGATCTTTTAGAGAAGGTTTCATACGTACTATATATGCTAATAGCAGTTTACAAAAGCTTTTTAAAATAAAAGTCGTAAAAAACTAAAGCTTAATTAAATCGTATCGCAAGCGGTAATAACGAAGCTACTAGATTTGCAGCACGAATATCTAGTATAAGGTCCGAAAGCATATAACTACGAGAGTTCGACTCGAACGACGATATCGAAATAGACTAATTTTATATTTAATGATAGCCGGATAAATAGTTTTAATATAAAGAAGTCGAGTATCCCGGGGTGGTATATGAGATAGCGTGCTTACAAGATGGCAAAGAGCTAGGTAAAGCGGCATGAACTTACATCCTATACTCAAACGGGAATATTAAGGCAGTCGTGGGGTTCGAGTTGGGGTACGGCAAGAGCAAGGAAGCCCGAATATCGATGTGGCAGCCGCGCTATTTGAAAGAAGGCGAGGAAGGCGTCGAAATTCTGGATGTTGAAGCAGTAATTAACCGTGATGTACGTACTGAATCCGTGCATTGAAACCGGACTAACGTCTGTAGCTTTTCCGATCATCAGATGGATCTGCCACCAATACTACTAAGACATTGCATCTTCCCCTCGACTGCTTCGCTACGTTTGAGGTAGCAACTTTCCAAAGTGAAGGGCTACCAAGCATTATCATCACATATACAAAGTTTGCTGAGTTTTTGGATAAAGCGGAGAGACTCCAACGGATAAGACAACCAGCATTGGGGGAGGGAAGCAGGGAAAGAAATCGAGACGGCACACCAAGAAAAGGAGGCGTCCGTCTACTCCAATAGAACAACTCTCTCCTGATAGAGAGAGGGAATTCCGTGACGCGGAAAGAAAGGTGGAAGGGCGCATAGTGGTCGAGGACAGCGATTTTCAATACCAGACTAAGGGTGGTGTGGACATACCGGAGAGGAGACAGAGCCGCAGGATGAGGTAGATACCAAGTTATCAAGACCCAATGCATTGCTAAAGAGATTATTTGAGATTTTTAGAACTGTCTGCATGAGTTGAAGTGATAGACTTTCTACCCTACTCAGCAAGCCGTCTTCCACGACGTTACTGCAATGGATGGAGCAATTGTATAAAATAAGGTGATGATATTAGTATGCAATAGGAGCAAGATGATAAATCGGGCAGGAATAAAGCGTGCCCCAACCAGGGTGGCCTCTCGCCAAAAGGGGAAGTTATTACACACGTGTTTTTTTCCCTTCGTGCCTCGCGCTCAGTGGTTGACGGTACCGGATTGGCGAGGGGCTGTGAATATTACCCCGCATCCACTATAGCTATCCCTGCGCCTCATACAGGTAGTATCTTTCCATTCCAGTTATCATTGAATGAGTGTTAAATCGAATTAATAGTAGGTATTCTGGACTCGAACGATGGAGGCGTCTTCGACAAAGTCGCACGATGGACCTTTAGAAGGGAACTTAAAGCGCTTTATTTCTCGTTATAGCACTCGTCCTATAGTATTTAAAAGTAGATAAAGAAGCCTCGATCTATCGGCAATTCCAGGGGGATATATAACGTCACGACAATTAAATCCTATAGAGCGGCATCTTACGCGATAAAGTTTAGCGTTAGGCGGATGAATATAAGATGTAGACACTAATTATAGTGTCGAAGGGCGAGGTTTCCAGAGTGTAAAGGGCCCAACTGTAGGTCATTTGTCTCTTAGGGCAGGAAACGAATATAGTATCGTAGCTTTTTGTTGGTTACACTGGGTAAGTCGACTATTCGTATAGTTCACGTGAAATGTAAATATAAGCTGTTGAGACGGGACTGCACACGCAGGCTACTCTTCTAATGAATGACTAGAGCTCTAAGCTCACTTGAAACAACCACTGTAGCACCAGCTACAGCTGTAACCTTAGTGCCGTATCCTGCTCCCGAATGCCGGATTGGCCGGATCGTACGGAACCCAGTTATCCCGACACTTTTAGTATGTGAATATAATCGAAGAAGGCCGTAAAATCGTAATAAGGTAATAATTAATAATCGTCAAAATCATTTAGGGGTTCTTTTAATTACGAGGAGGCATAATAATTAGGAATTAATCGTCTATATTTATACTATTAAAGCTGCCTCTACTATTTACTTTAAAGAGAGAGAAAGACCTTTTTTATCTATAAACTATCCTTGCTTAACTAAGTCCAAGTCTCAGCCCAAGCTAAATCCTTAAAAGGGGACAGTTCTTGCAAGAACGGTAAAATACTATATAAAAGATAAAATGAATTCTCACTCCACCTGTGACGAATATACCAAGGCATACAAAGGGTTAGGATTGCCAGATTAGGACTAGCGCCTTCCATGCTTTGTCCTACAGGCTCAAAGGAAGCGATACTAGCTCCCTTTGAGGCTCTTGCGCCTGTATATTAAACAAGCTCTCCCCACACCCTCTTCTAGAGGTTGTCTTAGTTATTCTTAAATACAACTGTATGATTTGCTCTACTCATTCCTCACACAATAACTAAGACCAACACCTACTTAATCTTTTATAGAAAACTTTAATAAATCTGTTACCCCGCGTATACGCCAAAACTCGAAGAACTGTAGTTTTGGAAAAACGTCCGCAGTAATATAAACTCCCCTACGAGAGCTTATAGCATTTGATACCAATCCCCCTACATGGAACGATAACGCCCCCTATATTCTCCCCTCCGCGAGAATCTATTCCCCCTACGTGAAACTCCCCTATATTGCCTATTTAGGTGTATAAATCCAAGATCCCCTACGTGATTTTGTTCCTTGTGTAGTTTCGACTCACGAGTTACTAGCCCCTACGCGCTGAAGATCTACTTACACCGTTTAGTAGTAAACCCCCTTTCTATATTACAAACACATCGACAAAATAGCGAGAGATAATAGTGCAAATCTCCTAATCGGTTAAACTCCCCTTCAAAACACTAAACGCCCCCGGCATTCAGATTTCCATAATACCGACGACGAAAATATGCACCCCACCGCTAAAAACATACAAAAGGCCGCAACTTGGGCTACACTAGTAGATGGCGATGAACAACTTTAGCAAGAAGCCCTAGACTTCGTGCGCAAGACTTTTAACGACTACTAATAGTTGGAGAAGTTATTCAACGAAGCCCGGAAGCTCCTTAAGTTAGCTAACGTCGCCCTGCAAAACAAAAACGTAGTAATTCGACACTACGAGAATCGACCTGCCCTACGTTCCGATTCTATCCCCTACGAATTTAGACCCCCAAAATTCGAACGCTTACCACACCCTAAATCTTTCACTGGATTAGACAAAGTTAAATACAATAATTGGAAGATTATTATAATAATTAAGCTCGATATTAACGCTAATCACTTCCTTATTAAAAAGACTAAAATAGCATATATTAGAAGCAAAGTAATTAATTTGGCTGCTAAGCAATTACGGGCTAGATTCCAAGTCGACTCTCCCATTGCTTACATTAGTATAGAAGAGATTTTCATAGATATAAACAAGTATTACAATAATTCGAATAGGATTAAGAACTTATGGAATAAGTTTAATAAATTATATTATAAAAGCGATTTCCAAAGCTTTTACGTCGAATGGGAACGTATTATAATAGAACTTCCTATAACTAAAGATATTAAATTGCACAAGTTTCGCAGGAAGCTTAATACTAAATTGCAAACTGCTTTAGTTATAGTAATTAATTGCTAAATTATAGACGAATTAGCCAAGAAGTGTGCTATCTATTACGACAACATCCAGACCGTCAATTAGTAAAAGGAAAAATAAGAATAGAGACGTAAACGAAAGGAAAGATCTATAATTCGACGACCTTAAACTCCCCCTTCCTTTACGACTTCTCGACCTCCTTAGTTTTCAGCTCCCACGCCTGCCAGGTTCACTACCCCTGCTTCTGCCGGAATCGCGACGCCAAAGCCCTACTTCAAGCCCACTATCAAAACAGAAGTAGAGTGCTATAGCTATGGAAAGCCCGGTCACAAGTCATTCGATTGCCCCCAAAAAAAGGACAAGCCCTCGAAAGTAAATAACGTGGAATACTTGTCCAAGGCTAACACCAACGTCGACGACGACTACGACTTTAACTACAATCGATAATTAAATCACTATTTTAATTATAAAATCGATTCGAAAAACGAATAACTTTTAAAGAAGTCGCTATTAAAAAACTATTTTCTATATATATTAGCTTAATTTCCAACGCCCCGTACGAAGACCTATCTCTCCTCTCAAACTATACAATAATTGGAAATAATAAAATTACTATATAAGCTTTAATAGATATAAACGCTCACGAAGGAAATTATATTAATTTCGAGATCACCCAAAAAGTGTGCAAAGTGTTAAATATCGATTTCATCGAGCTAGCCAAGCCCAAGGAAATCGAAGGCTATAGCGGAGACGAGAAGGCACGTATAACCCATGCTATATACTCCCGTATATAAATCCAAAATCATACTGCCGATAACGTCTATTTCTACATCACGAATCTCACTCATTAGGCTATTATTGGCAAGTAATGGATGCATTACTATAGTGTAAAAATTGATTTCATTAACGAATCTATTGAATTTAAGCATGGACACTATACTTATATAGGAGCCCGATATAACCTCGAAACAGCGCCGCCAGCTACTTCGAAAACCACATTTGCCTTGACTTTAACAGCTTCTACCCCTGCAACCACCTTGGAGGGCAAATCCATACCCAAAGTGACCAAGATCTTGCGTAAATCTGCCAGTATAAGCAAGCCTACCAGACGGACTACTATTTGTATAATTGGAGCCGCTTCTATAATCTCTCTGATCAACAAAAGCCGCAACACTTATAAGGAAGGCCTATACTATGCCTTTGCTATTTCTATAAAGGAAATTTACGAAGAAGCCGAAAAGAAAGAGGAAGAGGAGATTAATCCCAAATTAATAGTTTTTATAGAATACTATTATCTCATTAAAGCTTTCTCTAAAAAAGAGGCCAATATTCTACCTTTACATCGTAAATATAATCACTACATTAAACTTACCGATAGACAAATCCCTACTTATACTAAGAGCTACTATATATTCTAGGAGAAACTCGAATTAGTTAAGAATTATATTAATAAGAATTTGTTTAAAGGATTTATTACAGCTAGTAAAGCTTTTTAGTTATTACTAATTTTATTTATTAAAAAGCCCGATAGAGGACTACAATTTTGCGTAAACTACCGTCGCTTTAACGTAATTACCAAAAAGGATAAATACCTCTTGCCCTTTATAGACGAGACTTTGGCTTAGCTGAATAGCACTAAAATCTTCACTTAATTAGACGTATAGCACGCCTTTAACCGTGTACGTATAAACGAGGAAAGCGAAGACTTAACTACTTTCACCACTCGCTATAAATAATTTAAATCAAAAGTATTGCTATTTGAACTCTGCAATGGACCAGCTACTTTCCAAAGGTATATCAACGAGACTCTCTGGGATTATCTAGGCTAGTTCGCTACAGCTTACTTAGATAATATCCTTATTTATAGTAAGAACGAACAAAACCATGTGGAACACGTCTAACACGTTCTACAGCTCTTAATTGACGCTAGCCTATAGGCCGATATTAAGAAGTACGAGTTTCACGTTACTCGTACTAAGTTTCTAGGACTTATAGTTAGTACTATTGTGGAAGGGTTGAGCGCACCCAGAAGGCGGAGGCAAAAGAAGTGAATTGGCCTATCTATCTGAAGTGCTGCAGTCTGACTATATATATACCCTAC